>WEIU01024412.1:162175-195513 GCA_013389925.1 Aegithalos caudatus
GCACCGTGGAGATCCCCCCGCGGAAAGCGGCGCGCTCCCCCCTCAGCCGCGCCGCGTTCGCCCCTCAGCCGCGCCGCGTTGGCCGGTCCGGGTCAGAGCAGGGCAGCGCCGGGGCTTGCTCCCTCTGAGGAGCGAGGAGACGCCGGGCTGCTTGGCTGGATGGTCCGAGGTGCTGGATGGCTGCATCGGCCCAGCCAGGTTCGACCGTGGGAAGCTCCTTGCCCCACGCTGCTTTTGGTGCTCGAACCCCGCGGTGCTCCACCTTCTCGTAGCGAAACAAGTCTCACCCGAAGCAAATTACACGCATTCCAGCAGCAATTTACTTTTCCTGAAAGCTGTAGTACACTACCAGAGTTACAAGCTGTTCTGAAGTTAAAATAGAATCCGATCTCGAAAGGTATTTATTGTTAATTATTACACACTTTCTGTAATAATGTTAAATGCAAGAATCCACGGCTCCTGCTGTCGGTTGTGTGGAGGTGAATCGTGGCATGTTGCATCTCCACACACATGCCCCGAGTGAGCCTGTGTGTGGAGCAGCCAAAGATGAGGCAGCAGATTGTGCTGTGTCTGGGGAGGACAGGACCACACATTTCAGATTCTGAAGGATGTGACTTATCTTATGCTCACCCATTATTTCAACTTCTCTGTGTCCTGGTACATTCTTCAAGTAATTTTTCATGAAACTTCAGTCCTGTGAGCATATAGCAACCCCAGAAATTAATTTCTAACAAGATAGTTAACAAATAAAAAAGCAGACAAGTTAGGGCAAACTGTCATCACATTTACACTTGAACTTAGTTTGACAGGAGCAGTTTAGCTGAAGCAAGAGAATATTCACTGGCAGATTAGCATTAAGTTTGTAATATTATGTCATGGAGAGAAGAAATCTGAGAGTACTTGGCCATCAAATTTTGGCCATCATGTTTGTGATGCCGAGTCAAACCTTGCTGCTTTTGTTCTTGGGGGATATGGTGCCACTCAGCACAATGTTGCCTTAAGGTGCTAAAATGGTGGGGTTGTCACTTGAGTGGAATGTGCATGACTAGCGGTTTGTTATGTTGGTTATGGTCAGTGTCAGCAAAGATTTGCTGTTCTCCTTTTACGATGTTGATTGGTGTCTCCTGGTGCTGGTTGTTAGGTACTTCTGCTCTCTCTTCTGCCTTCCAGCTTCGGCTCTCTCTCTGCTCTACAATCAAGTCTGGTTGTACAGACTTCAGTAATGCTCCTGTCCTCTTGCTCAGGTTGCCTCTTCCCTGTCTTTTGTCTCCTGAAAATGAAAAACCTAAGAGTTTTGTCAAAATGCCCGTATTACAGGTACAATGGGATGTTTTTGGAGTCACTGTAGGTGACTATGCAGAGAAACCAGTGGTGTTTGTAAGAATGCTGCCTGGTACAGTCGTTAACTCTTCTTGGCCACTACTCAGTGTAAAATGCTGAGACACATCCCTCTTCATGTACTTGCTGTCACCCCAGGTGTGACAGACTCTCAAACAGATTTCTTCCAGATATTTCTCACTGAATTGCACAAGTCTTGCTTGCATGAGGTTTGATTGTGTAAGCTTGATATAACTACTAGTTTACCAATAAGTGAAATGGGATAATAATAAATAAGAATGTCAGCAATAATCCTAGACCATAAACACAGTGGAATCTTCTCTGGGTATTTAGCTTGTTTTCTTTGTAGTTACATTCATGAAAATATATATGCTCTGAAATCACTTCTTTTTTGAAGAAAATCTCGGAGTGTGATTAAAATAAGAGTTGAAATCCTAAAATTTAGGTGTTGCAATGCTAAAATTACATGTATGGGGTTCTTGGAGTCCTTCAAATGTCAGTGCTTGTACCTTGGCTTTTTGTGCATTAGTAGGGTTCAATACTTTGGAACAGGTTTCAGGTTTCACCTCCTGATAAGCTAGAAACTATCCAAGATCATCAACTGAAAGATTTTTCAGAGAACAACCTCCTTGGGATAACTAACAACAGATTGTGGAAGTCTGGTTCCCGTCTCAAGGCCAGAGCTTCTGTCTTCTCAACTCAGGGCTGAGCCCTTTGCCGTGGAGATGGATCCTGATGTCCGAAGCTGTGTTAGATAACTCTCCTCAGTGCATGTTTTAAAATTACTTCCTCATAACATTTCTGTCTCCTTCTTGCACTGCTGAACTCTGCATATTTTTTCTGGAGTTGTAAAAATGTAAGTACCTCATTTTATTTTGAAAACATAAGCATTTTAAGATAGATGAAAAGTTTGGAATCCAGACCTATCAAAAAATGTGGTGGGTAGGGATTTTTGATACAACTCCAGGCCATCTGGCCAAACAGTAACAAATAATTAAATTTACTGACTTGTCTTGTCTCAGATAACATCATTTCAGGGCCTCAGGGCCTATGTTTCAACTTATTCATCCCATCACTGGTTTGTTTTTTTTTGTTTTCATGGTGTTTTTTGCTGGTTTTTATCAGTTGTTATGACTGTACATGGCCTTTGGCACCCGTGTTCTCCTGCTCCTCTGCTGCTGTAACTTTATGTTCCTCCTCAGTATGCTTGCTCTTATATCAGTCCATGTGCCCCTCTTCTCTTACAGTTTTAGTCCACTTATCATGCTTGTTCAATACAAGACATCTTCAAAGGAAGTCTGGACAGAAAGCAATGCATGATTTGGAGGAATTGATCCACTGTCTCCAGGAACAGACCCTGTACAAAAACATACTTCTTCCTCCAAAAGCCCTCTAATAAAAATTATGACCAATGATAATTGTACAATTATTTTCAAGCTTGTTTTGATAAAGACATGTTAGTTTGCTCATCTTCAAAGAGCTTTATCCACATGCAATAATGCCACTTAATCAGAATATGACAAGCAGGAATTCTACCCCATGCTAGACAGCTCAGATGAAGTCTGGATAACTGGAGAGCAACAGGCATTCAGCATGAACATACATGCTTCTTATCTCCTCTGACATTCACTCGTATTTTTTGGTGTCTTCCTTTCACAAAACTTGTCAAATCAATCTGTCTGTATTTCTTTCCCTCTAAAAAGCTTTAGGTAACAGTTTGCTGCCTTCTCATATTTGGGTAATTTTACAATTTTACATAACCAGCTGAATGGTGCTACGCCATAGTCCTCTCAACTTGTTCCCACTAGGGAATTTGCCAATAATGCCAACTTCTTCTTATTCTTGATGTCATATTTTGCTTATCAGTGCCCAAAGCCAAACATGAAGAAAAGGTGATGCAATTTCCATAAAATATCACTGTATACTAATATGATATACAATTCTTAACATACTCTAACAATGCCTCTATTGTGTGCATTTTGTTGGCAGTTTTGTACTTCTGGAGGAATTAATAATTTTTTCCTGGACCAAACCACTGTGCTTCTGACATGTAGTGTCCCACTGAGCTGTCAAAGTGAAATCCTGGATAAATACATGGAATCTCCCAGTTCTGCCTGAACAAGGCTTGTGCTGATTGAGAGGGTCTGTCTAGAGAAACACAGCTGGATGGCACCAAAGACATAGGGCCAGTTTGTATCATCTTCCCTAAAGACTATTACGAATTTCTTCTGCCCTGTCCTTATTTTCCGGATTTTCACAAATGAACCAAAAGTCCTGGTGCAAAATACATTGCTTGTCTTGTCCCTCTGTCACTGAAGTCTAATTCCCACAAAAATTACCCCTGCTACTGTATGTTCAATGTTTACAGGGTGAAAAACCCCAGAACATAAATTACTTTTATCCTCTAATATTTGTCCAATGGTGTCTTCCTTCAGCAGCTCCTTGTATTGGGAAAGACTTTTTTCCTTCATCCTATCTGTCACTTCTGCAAGAATCCAACAGCCGATCCCCTAGTGCTGCCCCACCTCTGACTACAACCTCCCTCATGGGTTCTAGTCTTCCTCAGCCCATTAGCCAGTTCCCTCCAAACATCTTGCTCAGTGGTGTTGAGTCCACTGAAAGTAAAAGAACTCTTACAAAAGTGACATCTGAGCTTTGAGCAGAATGTTTTTACTGAAAGTTCTGGTGTCCAGAAAACTGATAGTACAGAGCATTCTACAAGAGCAGTTCAATGGGTGCCCTGGTGCACACATAATATCACCAGGCTCCAGTTTCACATATGTGGATGTAAAGATTTTTTTTTTTTTTTTGTCTGGTGCTTACTGAGTAATTCTGTCAGATGCAAAAGTGAAAACACATTGTAGAGTGCAACCTGCTCTTTAAAGGCAGCGTGTCTGAAATGCCTGTAACCAGCCTCATTTCTGCAGGTTTGGATGCAAAATGTTGCTATGGGAACAAAACCATCTCTCCACCCAATCTGCTGAAGCAAGAGGTGGGTTTTTTTTTAAACAACGAGATTGTCTTTATCTGCCCTTCACCTAATCAGTCAACACAAGAGTGAGAACAATGATTTTCACAGCCAAACCATTGAAAATGTGATTCACTGCCAAAAAAACCCTATTAGCTTCTTAGGTCTTGGAAGATTGACATCTTATTGTAGAACATGAACAGACAATAAGACAAACTGACAAATCAATCTCATTTGACAGTGCAATCAAAGAAAGAAATGGATGTGAAACTTTTCAAATCTAACTAAACCTTGCTTTGGGAGAGAAAGCTTGAACAGGTCTTCAAAGGACTTGAAAGAGGAATAGTGCTAACAGAGGAAAAGACTTTACAGGATTGTGTGATTGCATCCTTTACCCTGCAGGTATGTTGAGGCTGGGTTTCTGTGGTGATTTTCTCTTCCATGAGCTGGTCCTGCCCATCAGGGTGTTCTCCACACAAGCTACAGCCTGGTAGCCTGCAAAAGCCACTGTCAGCATTGACTTCCCTCAGTGACCAATGGGACAAGGCTTGGGTCTGCTCTGTCAAGTCCTTCACAGTGGACTCTAGCATTAATCTCTTCATTAATGTTTTAATTCAGTCAAGGTGAGCCAGAGATCTCCATCCACGGCAAATTAAAAGTAACATAACCTAGTTTGATCCTCTCTTGTCTGGGATGGTGTACTAGCCCTGTGGCTCTGCTAAGGTTTAGCAACATGTTTAACTACAGTGAGCATTTATTTAAGTCCTGCCTCTTGTCAGTCTATTAGCAGAAAAGATAATTAAAAAAAAACAAACAAAAAAAACCCAAAACCAAACTGAAACAGATCAGTGATTTTGGGGTAGTTTTCAGACTAATTCAGACTCTGTTTGTTGACAGTGATTTTTTAAACCTTTCATATGAGGGGAAAGTACTAAATATAATAATAATAATAATAATAATAATAATAATAATAATAATGTTTTAAAATCTGACTAGCTGTTTCATGAATGGGAATAAAGTCAATCTTTATTAATGAATGATTGAACTGTCAATCTTCACTCCTTCTTAGTTATTAAAATGAATAAAAGCATACCCTTGTGTATCTTGGATTGTGTACACATCACATGCTGTCTCTCTCCTCCAGGAGCTGTCAGTTCAAAGCTATGAGACAGCTCACAGAAGAAAGGAAGTATCTGTCTGCTCACAAGGCCCATAATAAAAATTAAATAACACTATATGCACAAATACAAAATAAAATATGAGCATCAACCCAGTTACTTTCTCCATACTAAAAATGTAGCAAAATGATCTGTCCTTTGTCATTAAAAATCTGGGAGGTACATGATGTATGTATGAACTTTCCTGCCTGTATGAACACTTCCACTTATATTTACTCAAAGAATTTGACTGTAAGTGTAAAAAATTTGGTGTTATTCATCATTCACAAAGCAAAAGAATAGGCTCATCCTTGCTAAGTAGTGTGCTACCACAATTATAGTACAACTGTTAGCTTGATGTGATTTTTAGCTGTTGTATTCAGAATCATTGAAAAGCACTTCATGTTTTCACTCTTCAGGCAGCTATTCTGTTGCTTTTGCTGCTACTATTGATTCACCTAATATTTTTTCATACACAAAGCCAAATCCTGCTGTTATTTAGTAAGACTTGTGTTCCCATTGAAGGCAATGCATATTCATAATACCAAGACATTATGCTGATAGCATTGGCTGAGACAAATACAAAGCTTCTCATGTTGGGGTGAATTCGGGATCTTGTTAGATCCCAGAGTATCTCAAGTCAAAATAAAATTGCCATATTTAAAACAGAAACTCCATAGATTTTGTGTTTGCTGTGCCTGCAGAGGAGGGAAATACTACAATATATCCCTTTCAGCCTCTATAGAGAATGGGAAATTCTAAGAGCTCCATTAGAGATGCCTCATGCCTTCCTCAGTCATCTCTGCTGCTTTGGGCTGGAATAGAGTTAATATTCTCAGTGCTGATAACACAAGGATGTTGTTAGCTATTGTTGATCAATGGTCACACAGCATCAAGGCCTTTTCTGCTTCTCACCCCACCCCACCAGAGAGAGGGCTAGGGATGCACTGGGAGTTGGGAGGGAACACAGCTGGGTCAGCTGACCCCAGCTGAACACAGGGATTTTCCACACCATATGGCATCATGCTCAGTGTATCAATCGGGGGAAAGGAGGAAGCAGGGGACATTGAGAGCACCGGCATCTTCCAAGTTGTTCTTATGTGTGATGGAGCCCTGCTCTCCTGAGCAGGGTTGAACACCTGCCAGCCCACAAGAACCAGTGAATTTGTTCCTTTTTGCTTTGCTCATGTGTGGGTTTTGCTTTCCCTATTAAACTGTCTTTCAAGCTGTTACCTTCTGATCCTCCCCCTGATCTCACCAGAGGTGAGCGAGTGAGCGGCTGAGCAGGGCTCAGTTGCCAGCTGGGGTTAAACCACAACATCATCATTAAACAAATCATACATTTGGAGCATATGTTTGTGTTCACTCACCTATGAACTCAGAGCAAACGGCCAGCAGCAGCAGGGAAAGCAGTGGAGTCCCAGCAGCGCCAGCTGGACTGACTTATCTAATGAAGTGTGCGTAAACAGCAAACATCCATCATCATAAATTATCCTCAAAGTCCCCTTTCACATCCAGTAGTCTCCTCGCATCTAATGCTTCTTAGACAACCTGTGACATCCGTAGCCTGAATCCTGCAAATGACTAGACTGAGTAGGAAATGTGCTCTGTAAACATGCTGTTCATTATAGCTATTTTACCTACTGCCAGATGGATTGATTTGAAATGGTTTATTGCTTACTCACCCTTTTGGGTATTTGAATTAGAAGAGTGAACAAATTGCCTAGCAGTCAGGAATCAAGTGCTTCAGGCCAGCAAAGATTATGAAACTGCTTCTTCTGCCTCCATAGGCTGTTGCAGGGGAGCTGAAAATTTTACATGGGGGTATTTTTATCTGAACACAGTTTGGCTTTCCTAAACAAGCTGCACATTGCAAGTAAAACCTGTACTTCAAGACTATTGGTAGGAAAAACAAATATGAAAAGATTGTAGCTTATTAATTGGCTATGTTGTTATTTTGTTATATTTTAAAAAACAGATAGAGAGAACTAGATAAATAGACCTTAGTAAAAGAATTCAACAGGGACATAGGAAAGTTGATATTACAAAGATATATTTTCCCAGAAAAGACAATAGTAACAAACATATATTCATTCAGTATCACTATTTCAACATCATCCAGTACTCATGAGATCAAACTTATTTCAGTGATGGCATTAGTACCAGTATCCAGCACTTATTAAAGCAAATATAGACCAAGAGAATCAGATAAGCGCATATTTTGAAGCCCATGAGTAAGGAGCAAAAACCTATCGAGAGGAATAAAATATCACAGACAGGTAGAGCACAGCAGAGTTAATAGAAATACAT
Organism: Aegithalos caudatus; assembly: GCA_013389925.1. Taxonomy (NCBI): domain Eukaryota; kingdom Metazoa; phylum Chordata; class Aves; order Passeriformes; family Aegithalidae; genus Aegithalos; species Aegithalos caudatus. Next base: position 169,949 of record WEIU01024412.1, read on the forward strand.
TATCCTGTGGCTAAAGAAACAAGCTAAGCCAGACCTTACGCTCCCCTCCAGCATTTTAAGGAATGATGGTAGGTAGCTACGCTGCTACTTACAGGATTAGCTGTACTGTATGTAACTTCACTGAACTCAGCACACTGAGCTGCATTTGTAGCAGTTTCAGTAACAGCTATTCTGGTTCAAGTCTGTAAATTTTCTAAAACATATAAAAATGTTTGTATTTGAGTTTACCTGCTCTACCTCTCCCTCCAGCTGCAAAAATAAGCCCAGCTTTTCCCAGAGTTGGCTAACTCAGATACAGAGCTGGTGCAGCCAGGAAATATTTTCCATCTCTTAACTGCAGGGACATTTTAGAATGCTTGCCCTCTGGAAGGCTGCCTGGGCTGTAGATCTTTTATCAAACTGGGGTTTGTCTTCACTTTTGCATTCTCTCTGAGCTCTTTCTGACCTTACAGAATTTTTGATTTTATTTAAATGAACAGATATTAGTCCTGACTCAGGACAGCATTAAATAATATCATTCATCACTTTCTAAAGGTGCTTCAAGTTTACTGTGTGTTGAAATGCTTTCTTACACTGACTCCATACAGGGCGAGACTGTTCTGAAATGACTTTTGGTCTTTCCTAGCATTGCTTTCCACTGCCATTGTAGAAGAAATGCAACTTGGAAGCGTCATTCACTGTATTCCTTCCCAATCCACTAGCAGTATCTTCTCCATGTGAAGGGTATTTTGAAAAGCAGATCCTCTGTCGTTACAATTTGCCATACAGGGCACAGCTCTCAATAGCCCCTCAGTAAATCCACACCAAACTGTAAATAGGACATAACATGGGGCATTGAAAGCACCACGGTTCACTTCAAAATCATAATAATGACCTACTTTTTATATCAGCAAGGATCTGACAACATGGCAATTCAGAACAAGTATTGCAATTCAGAGAAATATTGCTCTGTCTTTCCCAGGTGATACCTTCTAGTGGGTATTCACACATGAGATGCTTATTGCCTCGCTCAACTGTTGGAAAGTTGTTTACCTCTGCCTTGCCTATAGGCAGGCTCCTTTCATGAGAAATGAAGTAAATTTACTCAAAATAAGTAGAGGAACATCCGCTCCACTCAATGCTCCTCCCACACCCATAATTGGAGCTGGTTCTCTTCTTACAGAACAAAAACTATTTTAAACACCAGGAATAATAAGACATAAATTTAGCAAAAAAGGTGTAACTTTTTCCACAGCCATTTGGAAAACAAGACAGGCCCTTTGATTACCAAGTATAAATAAAGCTGTCAGGCATTTACTGACAGTTTTTTAAAATTATCTTTAGCACACAGCACAGAGAAAATGTAACTTCACTGCCCAGTGTTTGGTCAATGTTTGTCTGCCATTGATTAGAATGAAAGAACATATGAAGTCTGAGGGTGACCTGTTATTTCAATGTAAAAATGGAAACTCAGACTTAAAAAGGCTTTTGTCAACATAATCTCCATTTAAAGCTCAACAATGTAAACTGTGATCAAATTGAAGATTGCAAACACTGGAACACACGAAAGTGAGACACTGAAAAGATGACTTTTATTTAGTTGGCATTTTCTTGCCTGTTAACATGGTATGCTGTGAGCAGTATATGGGCTGTGCAGAGCAAAAAGGAATGCCATGGATGGCTGCATTGAATTGCCCAAGTAGTGTAATGTTTACTCCATAAAAGCCATCATATGGAAATCAATTCCCATCACAGAGGTGGTTGTTATATATTTTGGCTGTTGAATTGTAAATCGAATGGTGGAAACTTAAGTTCAATATATAATGTGTCTTAATATAGCAATTCTTTTATTTTTGTTTTTAGCAGTTACTCTACATAACTATGACTTCTTGTTTTGAACAAATGCAAAATATGAATAGCTGTGGCAGCATGCATTAAACTGATTCAGCTCTCGTAGTCTGGCAGGAGAAGGGCAGAGAAAGGCCATATGCCTATTGCAGTGGCATTCAGTCAAGCCCTAGAAGGCCATTACTTTCTGTTTAGAACAAATAGGTGGAATCTTGGCCAGCATGAAGAACTCATAACGATGAGGCAACCTTTTGCCTCATGGTTTGGTTTATTATTTTCAAAAGGTTAGCTGTTAAATGTAGGTAAATACAAATACTGTTGCACAAGAACTGGAACTAGGGAAACCCACATGGCCATATGCACCCACCAAAATAACTCCAGCTTTTTTCTCCCATGAGCTGCTCACATGCTTTGTTTCCTCTGCTCACCCTGAATTCCCCGTTTCCAGTGCTCTCTGCCTGCCGTCCTGCTGGCTCATATCATGCAGAAGAACGTGTCAGCGAAGGATGTTGGGGCAACAGGCAGGCTTTTCAGAAAATGCTGTTTATTGCATAAATAATGGTACAGCAGTCCTGGGTCGTAGGTGACAGAGCCAGGTCTATAGCTGTCAGCATCAGTTTATAGGCAAGCCTGAAGCCGAAGCCTAAAGCCCAAAAAACATTTTTAGTTCTGGCTACAATGCATTATATACTTTCTTTACTGAACATCTTAATACATAATAACCAATCAATACTTTTACATTTACCTATAGCCAATTACAACTACGAACATTACCATAATATGGTTAGTACTATCCAATCACATGAGTTAGTATGTTACATATTAAGCTTTAAGTTGTTTTTCTGTTTTCTTGCAATGGAAAATTCTTAGATCTTTTTTCTACTTGTTTTACTTGGTAAAAACATGGTTTTGTTTGTAGATGACTTATCTTTTGTTCTTAGCCATAAAGTTTCCTTCCAACTCATCTTAACCTTTGTCCAGTAACAACTAACTCAGCAATCCCTAACTTAAACAATTTTATTCTTCTGTATCAAAACTTGCTTCTATCACCATTCTGCTTTCAGGTTCCACATTCAGAGAGCTTTCTGCCAAGCATACATAATATCTGTGGCACTTTCTTGTCAAACCTTCATCTTTCCCAACAACACCCCATGCCGACTGACCAGCTGGGACACCTAACATCACAGGAAAGGTCACAGAAAGCAGAATCTAGTGAGATACGTGGTTTTGATTTTATTTTGATTATGAATTCCCATTTTTCTGTATGATTTTAAACTGATGGTGATCAATGTGACAAACAGTATCACTGATGGTCAGGGAATGCAGTCCCAGCATTGCCCTTGAGTCTGTAGAAATGGAGAAAACTGAGAACAGCAAGAGACTAAAAGCAGAGTACGAGTTTCCATCTTTCCTTAACAGTCCCCTGACTATACCTACCCCAATAAAAAGCACTTGCATATGAGTCATCAATCATATTAAAGCCTGTATTAGTTTGTGAGCAGGGTTATGAACGGAAATGATTAACAGTCATCAGAGAGAGCTGGGGAACAATTGCTGCTCCATGGCCTGTTCTTCCCCATAGAAGTCACCAGCCTTATTGTACTTCTAGGAGAATAGATTCCCTAGTTCACAGGTTCCCCGAGTGGAAATATGAGGTGTGCAAGCACTTATCCTTCTCACCGTTGCCTCTAAAACTCAGGCAGTTCCTACTCAGGAGGCTTGCATGCCAGCTGTGAGGCTAAGGTCAGTACAGAAGTGCACAGAGAGCCAAACATCTTGGGAGAGTGGCTGGTTCAGAACTGAGTGGTGAAAGTGCTAATAATACAGAACAGCTTATTATTTTTCTTTTTTATTTGGAAAAAACTAAGATTCCTATAAATCATATAAATTAAAGAGCTGTTTGATCATCTGGAACTGAGGAAGATGTGTAGGATGAACATGTTTAGATGCCCATGAACCTCAGGAGTAATAGAATAGTTGACTGAGGATTCTTTTTCACTGGCCTTGATTTTGAAGGCACATGGGGAATTCCAGGAGACTGAAAGAATATTTATGCTATGCTAGTAAATAAAGTGTTGAAGTGACTTGACTAAGATAAACATCCCCTGGCAGTGACAGGGAGTGTAGAAAAAACATGCTGCTAGAGACAAAAAAGACTGACAATACTCCAAGAATGAACAATAGCACAGAATATAAATTGTGGTGATTTTTCTGAGACTTGTCAAAGAAATTGTATTTTATCATTGTGGATTACAGGTTTGTACAGGTACTGTGGAGATGTAACACACCTGAGGATTGCAAGGCAGATAATTTTGTACAGTGTAAAACCTAATGAAAAATTAGCAATATACCCTGCCAGAAAAGCCCTTGCTAAGTGGTTTAGAAACAACAGTTCCCATGAGTATAGTTTTATTTAGCTCTTCCCTCTATATTTCAAGTATATGCTCCATGTTGTCCTCCCTGTCAGTGTTTGCTAACATATAATTCAGGAGCTCTTACCTAGAGGGAAGTGTCTGAGAGTGGAGCTGGTGCTGCAACCATGGGATGTGGGTGGGATGGGAATGTCAGGGTACAAGGTAGGTCTGGAGCACATGGTGAGCAGTACTCAGCACTGGAACTGCCCAGGACTGCTGCCAGGTGCCAGACCACAGCCAAGCTTCTTGGATGGACCTGTTCACCCACTGCCTTCAGAGGAATCTGAGTTCCTGTGCAATCCTGCAGCAAACAAACAAAAATGTCTAGTATGTCCTTGACTACTTGCTGGAGGCTTGAGGAGAATAAAGCAAGCGTGAGAAAAAGGATGAATTTTATACTTTTTAAACAGGATTAGTATGATAGGTAGTCCTCATTCTGAAAAGACTGATGAAAAAATAGAGAGAATAGAGAACCACAAAAAATTACAGGGGCAAAGTTCTTTTCATGGAGAGGTGGAGGGTTCCATCTGTTAAGCTTGTCAACAAGAAAAGTGAGAAGTGACTTGCTTACAGTGTGTGCTTTCCTAGGCAGAAAATATTGGGCAGTCATCACTTCTCACACGTTGCAGAGAAAGACAATAGCAGGATGCAGTGGCTGAAAGCAGGAGCCAGCCAAATTCAATTATAAATTAGGCCCAGCTTTGTAAAGATGCCTGCTTAGTAAACACATGAACAAGGAGAGACTGTTCCACAGAGTGCTTTTTGAGAAATAGGCTTGAGCCAAATGAGACATTTCACTCAACTTTGAGTAAAATAAATGCAAGTTAGTGATTTCTAAGAGAAGGGATTAAATTGTCAAACAACAACTTCAAAAACCCCCAAATCAAGCTCTTAGGCCTACTTTGCTCAATTCATGGACATCTGTCAGACTAGAAGAACAAAGGGAGACATTTCCAGTCTCTTTTCCTAACAAAAGTCACAGATAGCTGAGAGAGAAATGGGCAAGAATGATGTGCTAGGAGGACAAAATGGAAATCTTATATCTCTTGTTCCTTCATACTGGTAAGTAATCATGAAACCTTCCTGTTAAGATGTCTGAGGGAAGAAAATGAAAGACCACCTTTCATTATACTGGACACTGTATTGATGCATTTGCATTAAGCACTCAGCTCCATTGGTGATGAGCATAGCATCATTAACATCCAGAAGGGGCAGCCTTGCAGGATTAGACAAAAGGGGAGAGGCAGAAGGCTACTGGTGTGAGAAGGGACAGCAGATCCTGATGCAGGAAGTCAGGGATGGCACAAAACCACTTGGCTGTGGCTGAGGGGAGATGGACAGGGGGCAGCATGCAGAGCTGCATGTTGCAGCCCCTGGAATGAAGCAACACAGGATGGAAGGTGGCCAATAGCGTGCAGGAAATTGAAGGGAAGCAGAAAGGATTGCAGGTGCACCTCTAAGTAATAAAACAAGCTCATTACTGTTCAAGAGAAGCAAAACTATTACCTGCAGAGAGCTTCCCCCTTCTTTGCCCTCAACTACAAAATCTGTTTACACTAGTGGCCTCCCACTGCCTGCTACAGTCATTGCTGTAAAAGCAGTATGTCCTGCTGTGAAGAAACCAAGCTGCATGGAAAAGCTTGCTCCTGGATCTCACCAGCTATTGCTACAGTGCTCTTAGCACCATGAGGCTTCCCAGAAAAAATTGAACAATCCAGCACAGTGAGTGAAAAGCTTTTCAGTGCTCTTAGAAGCTTCACTAAAATGCAGAGACAAAACATTTATGCAACCCCTGGGCTTGGGCTTTCTTGACCTATTGTGGCATGGCTTTTGGGGATTAAAATAAGAGAAGGGAATTTCAGGCAATGCTGGAGGTGAGAATGGATCCCCTGTAGACTTAAGATATATAAAAGCCAAATAGCTACCAAAAGACATTTACAGGCTTAAACAATCTCGTATGATAAGCACAAATATTCCTGCATAACATGCCTATATAAATGAACATATGTTTATTAACCCTTTTTAGGAGGTTACTGTCTTTCTTAGAAGAGTTAATTTTAATTGATAATTCTGATTTAAATGTTCTTTTAACTGAGGCAGAGGGATTAGACAGAAAGGAGGACAAGACAGTCCTACAAATTCACTCACAACTCCTTGTTAATGCTGACAAGTTCAGAAATTATCTAATTGCCTGCTGAAGTTTTTTTCTCTGAAAGCCCTGTATGAATTATAACACACAAGTGCTAGTCTACAGCAGCTTTTAAACACTTGATTTTAGGCAGCTTACAGTGGGTGATAGAAGTGGTTTGTTTCCTTAATGTCTTTCTGTAAAAAAATGCTGTTTTGTTAATTGCAGAGCATGAAGGTAATTATACTGTGGAATCATGGGTTGTGATGTGGGTTTTCATTTTGCCCAGCGTGCAGTTAGACAAATGGATGGTCAGTCATGGCTTGCATTTCCCTGTTGCTGTAACAATTTCCCTGTTGTAACCAACAATTACAATCCTGATTAATAGGAGCTACAAGTACAGATAAGAACCCACTTGGGCTTTAAAAGAAACAAAGTTTACTAAATGTAGTTAGACAAGTCCTACAACACAGATTAATTGCTGCTCACTGCTTTTCTTTTGCAGATAGGTATCTGCACTGCCCTCACAAGGCTGAGTTTGGAGCATCCAGTCAGTGCTTCGCCATGATGGGCACATTCACTGTTTCTGATGTTTGCTTTTTGAAAAACAGTTTGTGCTTTTCTTCAGCTGTCAGAAGCAAGCCTGCAGCCGTGGCACGGGTGAGTAGGTGGCAGGGCTACTGCCAGCCCCCTGTAGCTCTAAGGTGGCTGTTACGGGGGTGAGTTACACAGCAGTTACTTGCTGTCCTTTCTTTTGTAAGCTGCAGTGGTGAGCGGCAAACAGCAGAGAGGACTGTGCTTTGGAGAAGCTTTCCAGCTCTGGGGAGGAAGGCTGTTATTAGCACAGAGCTGATAGATGTTCCAGTGATTGTTTGGATCCAAGTGAGGGGTGGCACCTTACCAGGAGGACAGATGTGTTCAGGAAGAAGGGTAAACAGAGCCAGGTATCCACTTCCTAACTCTGTGCTTTGTGGGGGAGTGGCTGCTGTGGATTTGTGTGAGCCACAGCAGGAACAGTGAATGCAGATCCAGCTCCAATGGGTAATAGAATTCCCCAATCACTGGGCAAAGCTGGACGTTAGATTTGGGATTAATCTCCGTGCCTCAGTTTTGTTGTTACAGATGTAAACAACCACAGAGTACTGCAGAAGGGCAGAGCAGACAGCCTTGGTGCCGAGCAGGAGCCAGTGCCGCTGTCTCCAGAGCAGCCCCTTCCCGGGACCGGCACACCAGTGCCTGCAGCCAGTGCACCCAGCACAGAGCACCCACGCATGCACATGCACCTGACTGACTACGAGGTTTGCAACCCACTTTGATGAGTGCAAACAAAAATATCCATGACCAATTTAATTCTTCATTCATCTCTGATAATCGATTACAGCAAGTGGTAGTTGAGTCCTGAATTAATTTTTGCCCTCTCAAGTTCTATACTTTAAAATGTGTCAAAAGAAATGTTGCTATTTGCTGCAGTTTGAAGTGATCCTGGAAATATCAGCTTCTGTTGCTGCTTTTCAAATCCTAAACTTCAATGGCTAATTCAAGCTGTAAAAACTCAAAGACTAACAGATGTGTAAGGAATTTTTTTGAAGAAAAAATCAGTCAGAAAAAAAATCAATCAGAAATTATTTGAAGTCAATCATTTGAAGTCTGTTGGAAAGAATTTCAAGTTGATAAAACACACAAATTAATTTTTGCTGTCGTATTTACAGCAACCATGCTCCAGAACAGAGAGACCCAAATTGAAAAATCTTATTTGTAAAAATGAAACCAGATTCCACTGGAGAGGAATGCATACGAAATAGCAGGAGTTAACAGAAAATCAGGGGGTTTTTGGTGGTAGATAGCCACCAAGACTTCCAGGTGCTGGGCAGAGCACTTGGTACCACCAGCATCTTGTCATGAAACGGAAGAAAGGTAGTGCAAATCCCTTGTTGGCCTCTGTTTCTATTTCCAGACTAGCTCTTCTGCTTTAGATTCACATTATTAATGGGCTTTCTGGGGCACATACATCCAGAAATTAAGCTTTGCTATACCCAGAAGGCCAAGAGCACTGCCAAGAGTCGGCATCTGATTTAGACTTCTGAGGGTGATAAGGCTCACATTGAGATTCAGAGGTGATGTCCCCTGTCAGAGACAGAGATGTCTCTTTCTCAGGGTGGCTTTGTGCTGAGTGGACCAAGCCATTTCTAGGCTGGGTCCCAGAGAGATGTGAAGGTCAGCCTGAAAATGTTCAAGGTCAAGTGAAGATATGCCAAATAACAAAAATATCCTTCTTGTGCCAACAGTGGTCTTGCTGCTGCCATGTTGCAGGCCAGTGAGCTGTATCTGAGGCTCATGCATTTATCTTTTTTCTTTGGAAAGTAAAGCAGATCCATGAATTCCCCAACATCCAAGGTAAAGAAATAATTTTAAAAAAATACAGCTTCCTCAAATGAAAACATGCTATGGTTTTCTTGATTCTCTAGCCACTGCTAGACACAAGGAAAGTGCCACACACATATTGCTGAATTTGGTTTTGCCTCACTGGATTTTTATGGATGGTTACCCTCAAAAAACAAACAATTAATAGGCCTGTGTCTGAATGCTCAAGCACGTGAGACTTCATCTGTTACATTCAGGCTGTGTTTTGATAGATTGTTATTCCATTAACTAAAAGTCCTTTGGGCTAGGAAGGATATAAAACAGTCCTAACAACCATTTGCCCTAGAACTAATATATAAATACCACAGGGAAAAATTGAGTAGTCTATTAGAGGAATGGGAAAGGAATTACATCATAGACAAAGAGAATGAAATAGATATGAATTCTAGGAGTATAAACCAATGCAAAACAGATGTCTTTTGAACTGTGATTTGTTTAAGTGATGCTAACAATACTACAGATCGTTTAAGTAGATTTTGTATCTGTTGCTGTTACAGAGATTAAATTACACTAAGATAATAATGTAGTTTGGGGGTAATTTACATAAAGAAAAAGCTAGGCTTCTAAAATTTCAGTTCTCCACATATCCTTCTTAATGGGAACAAATTCCAAAACAATATTGATTTTAGAAGCAATTTGTGAAGCTGTCCAGTGATCATTGCTCCTGCTCTAAATTCCCAGGCAGAAATTAGCCAGTAACTTTTGTTTTCAGTCATGCACACAAACAAAAATTTTTGCTTAATCTATTCTGCCTTTTCTGGCTTATAGTGTAGGATAAACCAGTTTAAATGAAGAGATTCATGATTTTAATTAACAAGCGAGAAATTTTGAATATGAGTTTTTAACTTGCATTACACATCTTTATAATTTGAAGAAAGTTTAGCATTGTTTGTTGGAAACTTTGTAATGCAAATTTCCACCTAAATTTAATCTTGATGCTAAATGTGGTATTTTTTTCCTACCTATGTACCCATGCACATTTGTGTATACAGATCTTGCTTTGAGTACATGTATTCATATTCTAATTTTATTTGGTTTAATCTGATAATATTTAAAACCAAAGAAGTCATTAATCACAACCTCTAAGTAAAATGCAGAGAGAAGATGTATAAATCTAAGTCTTAAAGTGCTTTTTCAAAAAAACTAACCCTCTCACAGATGATTATTACATATATATATATTTTGAAAACAATGCTATATTTCATCAAGATCCTGGTTCAATTCTGCCCTTTATGTTTGTTGCCTGTGAACAAAGCCAAAACCACCTGCAAAATTCATCAGCATGTGATGTGACATTGCATGGATTCAAGATTCATGATTCAAAAACATCAGGAAGTAGCCAGACTTGGGTTTGGCCCTTCAGCACAGGGAAGTCTCTGGCAGCTCTGATTTCTTCTGCAGATTGAGCATGGTCCTGCTTTCAGCTGGGTATGGTGCACACAGCAAAGCACTCCCCTTCCTGGCTCCATGCTGGAGCTAAGTCACCATCAGCTCTGGCATGAGAGCCTTGCTCTGCTTGGCAAACAGAGGGTGGTGTTCAAAGCCCAGCAGGTCTCCATGACAAAATTCCTGCTGGGCCTTTCCCCACTGACATGGGCTGCTCTGGTATCTTCCACTGCTACAGGCTTCCCCTTGGTGCAATCCAGCATTTACTGTGGGATTTGCGTGAGGAACCTGGAGTTCCATTTAAAGGCTGCTACCTTCGCCCACACCTTGAAGTGTTGCTTTTGTATGCTCCTTGTAAGCACCATGTGAAAGCAGAGCCTTTAGATTTGCACATTTTTTAACCTCTAAGCAAAGCAAGGATCTGTTCCCTCTCTCCCCCCACAGCTGCCATCAGAGTAACAGGCCCCACAGAATTAGTAAATCAAAGATTTCACTCTGAATGCATTACAACTGTGGAAAACATACTTCAGTTTTCAGGGCTGATGACTTCCAGCTCTATCCAAAATAATTGCCCCTGTAATTCCCAATCAAGGCTGCTTCCCAACACCAACTTTAGCAGGAAACATCCCAAAACTTGAAGCCTGAGGTTAGATGACATAGAAAGATTTGTTGAGTATCTGAATGTTCTCAGTGTGCCCTCAAAGAGCCAGGTGAGCACAGTGTGTAGGAGACAGTAGTACAGTTCAAGATGGGCAGGAAATGACAAGGCCTCCTGCCCTCTCCTTTCAGCATCCTTAAATGCTCTAGGATGTCCCTGCCTGTCAAAAATTTCTCCTCTTGCTGTAGCTGGAATGGTTATGAGATGGTCTCCTGAAGCTCCTTTCACCATTGTTCTCTGCACCAACACGTCCTGGGCAGTTTCAGCTGAGAGGCAGAGAGGTGCAGCCATGGGCAGCAGCGAGGCAGGATGCAGTGCCCCATGGAGGGAAGGGCGCCGTGCCAACACACGGGGCTGAGCTGAGTGTGCTAGGAGCACAGCAAAAGCCTGCAGGCAGCTACAGCAAAGGGCTGCTCAGCACCCAGAGGATGTGGAAAGCTACTGGTACAAACACAGTTTCAAAATAAAAATTCTGCTGCTCCTGGAAGAGGTACCTGTCTTCTTAATGAGCCTGTTTCCATATCAAAAATCTGTTTCTTTTAAAACTCACGTTTAGTGCAAGGGGAATATTTCTGTCAGTGCTTCGGTTGCACTTGGTTGGAGACACTGCTGCGACACTTGGCCAGCTTGGCATTTAAAATGTCATTTAGACCAGAAAGCAACTGAACCAGAGTACCGAGGCAGATGTCATGAGCAAAGGTGAACTTCCCTAACTGAATGAGGTTGCTGATAAAAAGACTGAATTGCAGAAGCATTTGCAGAAAGCCCAGTGGAAGACCACTGATTCTTCTGCATATGCTTTATTTCCTGTATGTGCTTTGTGCAATCTACCTTGGAGGAGCAATGCTGTAAGAATTGTAACTGAAATGTTTGCTTTTAAAACCCAGCATTTGTGGTCTCTGCTGGTTAAAGCAGAATAAGCAGGTTTCTGTCTTCTCCAGAAATGGGATTGATATTTTCTAAACCAAGCTACTGAGTCCTAGACTTGCTTCAGCACAGCAGGCCAGGAGGACATGCCATTTTTTCTCTCTGTGTAGTATTGCTGCACACAAAGTTGTTCAAAACTGTTTGCTACCTCAACATTTCTGTTCCAGATGACAGCAAAAGGACAAGCAAGCTGACATCTCTTCTTTTGGCATGGAACATGTAAGAAGAGTTACTGCCTATCCCCTAAGTACAGAATCTCATTCCCAAATGTACCTCCTCATATGTGTTTAGGATGCAGTCCAAAAATCCACAGGACAATGAAAGAACAGGAATGAAATTGGTAGAAAACTCATTAAAGAGAAATAGAGGAAAAAAAAATAAAATTGCTCTACCTGTTTGAGCCAACAGGGCTTGTATAGGTGAGTGTTAGTGACAAAGCTCTCCATTGGTGCTGGGGCAAATTTGTTGTTAAGGTGAAATAATCTATCAAGATAAAAATGCTAAACGAGTCCTTTTCATTTATGCTGCTCAGTATGGCTCAAATTGCTTTTCAGCTGTGCCCAGTGCTTTTGCTGACTTCAAGTAAATTAACCATTATCCTTTTTTAATTAGATAGTCTAGATGTTGCTAGGAGGTGCTACTTCCTATAATTCAAAGACTAGAAATAATTTTAAGAAATTGAAGGTAAACCCCCCGCTTTTAAACAATCAATCCAGAATTTGATTTAATAAAGAAGGAAGCAACTGAGGATTAAGTAACCCAGTCAGGTGGGCATGCAAAGGAAAATCAGCCAGTGTAGGGTCAGTGGTGCAACCACTCTGGGGGTTATTGGGAAGCAAAGGTTTTTTCTTTTTGATTGGCAATTGCAAGCATTTAATACATCCAAACCCCTTCTCAGTCATCTTCAACAACCATTTCTTGATTACATGAGTGTAATTGTCAAGGTGCTGGCAGCAGGGTCTGCAGGAGCCTCCTCTGGGAGAGGCAAGGGCTGCCCTGTGCTGGATGCAGCCAACGAACCACAGGGCACGGCTCAATCTGGCTGCCAAGTGGGGACACCACTGGGAAAGGTAATTTGAGGAGGGGCAAAAAATATTGCACAGGCAGATGAGGGGGGAAGAAGTGGGCAGCAGTCACCTGAACACCAAATTGAAAGGAGGAGGTGAGGAGGGATTCCGGCTGCTGGTCTGGGGTCTGCCGTTCGAACCCAGGGGGCTGAAGCCACCCCAAAAGGATATCTCACCAGAGACAGCCTTCTAGGGGCCAGAGCACCCCCTCAGCGGGCAGAGAGCTTCTCTCAGCAGGGACAGGGCAGCTTAGTGATTTCTCAGCTCTTATGTGATTTCAGCTCTGCGTGCCCTGTCCTGCGAGGCAGCCTCTATCGCTCGCCCGGGAAGAAGAGAGGAGGGTCCCGTATAGCGATTCCGCATGAGTCAGCTTTATTGTAGAGCACCAGCGAAGGGGAGCCAGTGACGGGTGTCCCTAACAAGCGGGGCGATCTAGGGGTTTTTATGGGCAAACCAAGGTGGGAGTGGAGGAGCACGGGCCAATGGGTTACAGCAAATTACATTCAAACTTCTGGGGGCTTACAGGACCTTTCTTGGTCGCTGTAGCTGAAAAGTTACTTTCTTATCTTGGGGGTCTGGCAGGGGGTTATGCACTCCCTTTCTTATCTCCTCAGCAGGCCTCTCTCCAAGGCAGGGCCGCTGGGGCCCTCTCCATCCCCACAAGGAGGTGCTGAGATTCCTGGCAGCCCCAGGAGGAATCCATACCAGCAAGCAAGCATTTCCCAACAGGAAATTGAGCCTGTGGAAAACCCCCACCACCCAGGGTTTATCCAAAAGGACTGGAGCTCATGAAGAGGACCCAGGCTGAAGCAGGGGGCAGGAACAGCAGAGCCCACAACAGCTGTTATGGACTGACCACCTTGAGGAGGAGGCTGAGGAGAGAAGGTGTGAATTAGTGGGAAAGGAGGGTGGTGTTTTACAGTTTTTGACTTTGTTTCTTACTATGCAATTTTAATTGCCAATAAATCAGTCTCTTTTGCTCTTGATGGTAACTGGCAAGCACTCTTCCCATCTTTCTTAACCCATGAAGTTTCTCTTTTCTTCCCCAACCAGCTGAAATATTGGGGTGAATGAGAAGCTGTGTGGGCATACCCCCCATCAGTTTTCCACAGAATAGGCCATGAGGTACAGGAAGCCTTGTGGAGAGGGGAAACTTTGCTAAAATACATAAACAGACTGGAATAAAAGTCAACCATGAGCAAGATACAGAAAAAAGCCACGGCCCCAACCAACTTTTTTTCCAATGTGAACTTGCCAACTTCACATTTTTGAAACTGGATGCTGGCACATTTTACTTCTCTACCTCCTAAGAAAATGTGCAATATCGAACTTCCAAAGACCCTTAAAAATCTTGCCACAAGAGAGCAAACAGTCCATCTCAAACCCTTATGAAAACATCTTGTACTGAACCTGCACAGCAAAAGAGATTTTTGTGACAGAGGGCCCTCTTCTAATGGCTGAGTTCCTTTATGGGTCATTTGATTAATGTAGCCTTACAAGTTTTATGTTGTATTTCATCCCATACTGGAACACAGCAATGCTTTTTGCATACTCGTGCATATACTTATGAACACTTTATGAATGAAAACTATAATCCTGACCGGTCAAACTATTCTAACTTGTCTTATAAAAATTTAAAGAGATGGCTTCCCAAAATAGTATGTGAAGAGTGCATTATCTGCCATGCAGAGACAGTAAAAGGATAATGTTAAAGATGAGAAATCTGTATTTCAAATGCACATTTGTATTCTGCTGAATGACACAAATATGAGGAGTAACTATCACAGGAATGGTTATCATGCTAAAAAGAGTTCGAGTGCTGTTTATGTGAAGACAGGACACCGACAATATGAGAAAAAGCACAGTATCTTGATGAGATTAAGACTTGTCATGTATTCTGTCCTAATCCCAAAATTTTCTCACTTGTTTCCCTGTCCCCAGTTCAATAAACTAAACTACAATTGCTATAGGAGGCTTTTATTCTGAACAAAACCAGTGAAAATACAATTTACACTGAAAGCCCAAGCTGAGACAGGTCACGTTGTTGCTGTTACTGACTGGCTGTTTTAGGTGGGATCCACTCGTGTATCTTCTTGCGAGTAGTGGAGTAAGGCACATACTGCTCAGGAGTGCCACTGACATTGAATTTATGGTTCTCCCAGATAAATTTACGAGCAACTGGTGGATGAGTAGTTGGAGGGTCATCCGTCATTGAGTGCAGCCAGCGATGCCTTAAGAGGAAAAAGACATATTGTTATTAAGGAATACCACATGATGTCTACCAAGCCCATCTCCTGACTCCCAAGGATCCTCCTCTGAAGAGACACTAAGTATTTATTCTGAAAAGGGAAAAAAAAATTAATTCAGTATGATTTTGAGACTACAGGATATTGATTTTAATTAGTTTCACAAGCACAACTGATAAGTAACGGTTCTGCCTCCAAACAACTGAAAGCCCACCTAAGTTCAAATTTCCTGTTCCTTTGCATGCTCATTATTTGGGCAGAGTATATTGTCACTTGTTTGTACAGCCTTCACCAGGCAGCCAGGTTAAGGCAGGCACTACAGATGACACAACCACGAGGTTTGGTTTTGTTGCCTGGGCTTTTTCTTTGTTAGGTTATAGATATTTGTTTTGTTTTTAATTACCAGAGGACTATGCTGCACAGTAATTTCAATGCCATTTTCAAAGCATGCATGAGGTTGCCATTTGGGATACACATTATTGATGTAAGTACACCTAAAACAAGCACATAAATATTTGCTGACTGCACAACACAATGATTAATACCACTCAGTAATAGGGTAATTGCCAAGTGATTCCAATGATTAGCCTGTACCTATGAACTAAATGTCAATTTTCCTCTGTGCAAGCAACATTAATGATCAAGCAAAGCATCCTCCCTAACTGAAACACTGCAGCAGGGACCAACTGAATTGATTTCATCCCTTTCCTATTTCAGTGCCTGAAGCAACTTTAAAATATGAATTACATTTTAATTATTTGTCAGTTTACATGTACTTCATACTGTGTGTAGTTTTGACAAAAGTGAGGTTATGACATTTTTTGCAAGCTTATGTATTTTTTACTGAGGTAGAATTAAGGAAACTTCTGCTAATCAGTTTTTGCAAAGACTTGACCTAAAAATATGAAGTCCCCTTTTCTAGTTCTATTAGAAAACCTAAAAATTGCATCTTCAGCCCTTAGCAACAAATCCAGCACACTTCATTTATATAGTCAAACAAAACCATGACCAAAGTGGTGAGAAACAGACTGACAGGTGTATTCTAAATCCAAAGAGCTCTACAGAAGGTTGGTAATCTTTTCAAATTACTTCTTGACATGTATTAAAAAGAAGAAAAAAAAAATAAAAACATCAGAACTTTGGCTATAGCTTTAATACAAAAATGTCACTTTAAAAAAAGTATCAGCCTAAAGTTATTTTTCTAGAAGTAAAAACCAAACAAAACCCCCAAACTAAAGCCACACATTGTAGGACTAACGGCTGCCAGGAAAGTGGCTTGAATATAAAATCAGATGCAACAATAAGACCAAAAATCTGTGTTTAGAGGCAAAGAACAGCTTCCTGTGGGGAAAAATGATCCACATTGGAGTTTGGAAGTTATACACTTCCTATCTCCATTCTCCTTTGCAAATCTGGTCTCAAAGTATACATTTTGCACCGGTTTTATTAAAAAAAAAAAAAAAAAAAAAAGATAAATGTCTAATGAATTCTGTCTGGAAAAAGGTAGCCCCACAGCACTTCTAATCATGTTATGATCTGATGATACAGGATCAAGTGTTGCTCAATTTTATCCCTGGTGATTTAAACCAGCCTCTGAAATGCCCTGGCCACACCACACGAAGCTCTCACCTTGGGTGAACTCTCTTGCCTGATTCACACCTGCCCAAAGAAGGCTGTGTGCTGCTGTGCTTCACATCAGCTCAGGTATCACGTGTCCTGTGACAGCCTGCATCAAGGTTGGCAGAAACACGGCAGAAAAGCTAACTTGACAAGGGAGGGATCCTGTGCTCACACCCAACAAGCTCTGCATCGCTGACACAGTGTGATGGTTTAGTGTTTACTATTATTCCATATATGACTAGGGGAACTCAAAAAGCAAAGCAGGCCCACCTTAAAATTACAAAAGATAGTTTATTCACACACCTTAAAAAAAGTAAGGAATAAGAAAAAAAGAAAGAAGCAAATGAAAAACCTTCAAAGCATTCTCCCTTCTCCCCCACAAATACTCACCTTCCTACTTACAACATAAAAAGACAAAACCTGTAACTTCAGTCAGGGTTACCTTTTAAAAATAATCTTCCATCCATTCCTTTAGGAAAAGAGTCTTTCTGCATCTTATGGAGATTACACTTCTACAGATCCTACCTATGGCTGCTGCCCGATCACTGCACATAGGTCATAAACTGATTATTGGGGTATTAAGAATGCCTCTTCTATCATCAAACTGCAAAATCTCCTTTTTCCCTAGGAGCGAAGTGCCTCACATCACTTCCAAATAGAGCCATGCATTCTCTCCCAAAACAGCATCTATATGTTACAGGAAAAAAACGGTCCATTCTCTGCTGGTATGGGGCTCTGTTTTGGATTTATGCTGAACCCAGGGTTGATAATACAGAGATGCTTTTGTTATTGCTGAGCAGGGCTTACACAGAGCCATGGCCTTTTCTGTGCTTTGTACTCCCACACTGTCGGGGAGATTAGGAGTATATGAGATGTTGGGAGGAGACACAGCCAGCACAGGGGACCCCAACAGGGGACCAAAGGGATATTCTGTACCACATGGGATCATGTTCAGTATATAAAGTAGAGGGGAAGAAGGAGGCAGAAGGGGATGTTTGGACTGATGATATTTATCTTCCCAAGCCATCATTATGCCTGATGAAGCCCTGCTCTCCTGGAGATGGCTGAACACCCACCTGCCATAGGAAGCAGTGAATGAATTCTTGTTTTGCTTTGCCTGTGAGCAGCTTCTGCTTTTCCTATTGAACTGTGCTTATCTCAACCTGAGAGTTTTCCAGCTTTTTCCCTTCCGATTCTCCCCCAGTCCCACTGGAGGGGGAGTGAAAAAGTGGCCACCTGGGGTTAAACCACGACACAAGCAACTTAGAACACACACACGTTCACCTAGCAAACGCTTCTGCTAACAGTGGATAAGGATCCTGCACACAAATCCCTATTTAGGCACCTGTCATCACGCCTCACCATCCTTATGCTCCCCAAGAGTCATGCATGCCACCAGGATGGACAAAAACTTGTCAGACAGAAATCCAGTTACAAAGGCCCTGAAAGACAGGCTGGAGCAAGCACAGCACTAGAACTGAATTAATGCTCAGCTAAAATCAACTACATTCCAAGCTTGTGTGATGTCTGTCATTACAAGAATACTTGTCACACATTCATTCCTTGATAGATCAGAAAAGTTTCACTATATCATTTAACAGAGTAGTTTTACCTGTCATTTAAACTACTGCTTTGCAGCTTTTTAAGACTAAATCCATAAAATCTTTTAAAACACAGCATTTTTGAGTAATTAATATCTTTGGGTTTAAGATTTTCTGGATTTCTACAACAACATGAAACGAGGCTCAAATTTAAACAGATCAGCAAAACCAATCCTTGAATCATATTTTCTCACTGGAAAGTAAAAATAAAATTCTCACTGACAAGACATTGCCAGTACAGTCACAGGTATTGAAAAACCTGAAGAGATTTCAAAACTTTGTTTAGACAATCAATCCACTATGAATTATGCTTATACTTAGGAGTTTCAGGGCTTAATCTGGTCACAAAAGATTTCCCTTAGAAGTACATGTGACTTACAAAAGCATTTTGGTTTGCAGGGTCTGTTCTCTCAAACAAAAGCTCCCACTTTCCACTTACAATCTTGAAAGTTTTATTTTGGGAAGACAAAAAGTCCCTTGACACTTGCCTCAAAGAATCGTTTGAAGGTCCAGTATCTCAGACTCTACCCTCAGATGCTCAAGAAAAGCTTTACATGCACTAGATTGAACAGCTTGAATAGAGAGATATGACATCCTGCAGATGGCCAGATTTCTATACAAACTCTGCCTATAAATCCATTCTGGAAAAAAAGGATTCAAAAGCAATTAAACACTGAAAAACTACAAAGAAGCAGTCAACTTGCACAGAGCACAGAAAAATCAGGAGGATGCAAGCAGCTCTGAAGAGGCTGAAGCAGCTTCCTGAATCAGTGAGCAGTCACAAGGAAGCAGACTCAGGCCAGCAAAGCCTTTATACTTCTTGCATAGATGGATACAAGACACCTCAAAGTATCTTCAAAAGCTCTCAAGACTATATAGAATTTTTTCAAAAGTTTTAATGAATATTTAAATGCAAGTAGATTTTCAACTGAAGCTACTGAAGCTACTGAAGGGACTGGAGCCAATTATAAGATGTACAAGCTGTCAAACAAGAACTGATGCTACACAAACTCAGCAGCCTCTACCATATGTGCATCTGCAAGGTTCAGGCACAGCCTGCGTCAGCTCACGATGTTTGCCAACTTGTTAACATCCACTTTTTTGCCACAAGTAAACCATGCTGCAATGAGATAAGAGAGATTAAGATGGAGGTACAGGTCATAGGACAAGAGAAGGAAAAAGGGACAACAAATGTGTTTATTTGTTTACACATGGGAGATAACTTTAATTTTTCATGCAAACTACACCATAGCAATGAGATGGAAACCACCAAATTAGCATTTAATCAAGTTATAAAACCCCACAAATTTATTGTGAAGCTACTAGAAGGAATGAAGTTTTCCCAATCCCACTCCTTTTCTGTTCAATCTTTCTGTTTTGTTTTCCTTGAATACAAACTTGAAAACCAGCATTTTTACAGGAGAATCGCACATTTCCTTACGTTTTCTAATGTTTGGCACTTTAAGTCTGAGGTGCTACATTCCTTCCTGTCAGATCAACTAAAGAGGATGCACACTACTAAACTGAAAGTAAATTTGCAATACCTCACTATATGAAGAAAACACTCCTTCCAAAGATATCAGATTTACACCATAAACCTCATACCTTTGAGGAAATAAACCTCAAAATACAGGACAGACACCACAAATACACAGGACAATGGTGGCAAAATGAAGTGTCCCTACAAAAGGAAAAACGACACTCAAATTACAGCTCTTCTTTCCCCACAGGATGACACTGAATGAGCAATTTATTTTTAACCAGTGTGTACACTTACACCAGTTGTCAATTTGTTTGTTCAAAGGATTTGGCCAAAATGTAAACCAAAGTACATTACACCAGAAATACACTAAACAAATAGCTTAAACACACAGGCCAAGGATTAGTGATGCTGCAATGGAGACATCCATGAAAGCACTGAACAGAGTCCCCACAGGCATTGCTATAAATGGATTTAACTTCCATTGTTTATACGCTCACAGAGCACACCCCATCAGTGTGTTCAAAAACAGAAGCACTGAGTTCCTGCTAACAACACTAGCTGGTAGGAAACAAACAGAGTATTTGGTTTCTCTCACTGTCTAAAAGTGAAAAAGATGAATCTGCGTAGGAAAAAAATTGTGCCAAATATCTTGTAAAGCAGTACAAGAAGGTTAATATTCATCATTCCCAAGGCAAGTATTGAAGAACTCTTTAAAAAATCTAACTAACTTGTCTCCAAGAAAGTAGATACCAACATCTGGATCCTGGAGATTAAAAAAAAAAAAAAAGGAAAACCCAGAGTGAAAAAGAAGTCAAACAACAACCAAACCAGAATAAACCACAAGCCTACATATTCTAGTGTGGAAACATTTTTAAAAAGCAACAGTCTTGATTCTCTGGAGAGCAGACATATGTCAAAACAACACTCTGATTTCCTTTAGACTGTACAATTTCAGTACATCTGTTGTCAAAAGACATGACATCAATTATTTCAGAATACTGAAAATACTCAGTAGCTCCTAAACTGGTATTACATAGTTATATGTAACGTAAATATGTTATACTTTTTCTTTTCCTCTAGTATCTGAGAGAAGGTAACTTCTTTTTAGTTGTGTCCAGAACTTTTTAACATACCAAAATGATTTTTTCCAGTTCATTATACATGAGCTTCACTTGATTGTACTTGAACAATCATTCACATTCTACAATCCTGAAGGGCACAACTTACTGCAAGAAGAGGATACAACAACATACCCACAAAATTTCACTGAGGATGTCACCTGTTCTTTTATAATTCTTCTTAGCCCTCTGATTGTTTACATACTTTGAGTCAGAGCTTCTCATGCATTTTTCATAAACAATTCTATTATTTTAACAATGACTTTTTCATGTTGACATTCCCTCCTGGTAGGAGGGACAATTGATGGACTTTCGCTGAGACCAGTGTGGTTGAGGAGGTTGAACCCCGTCATCCAATCTGGTCTCATTTTCAGAGCTGTATAAACACTGCAGTTAAAAATTAAATTGGGCTTTTCCCACTTGATCATCCATGCTGTCTCTGTGTTGTTCTTTGTGATGGCAGTGCATCAGAGCTGAGCTAAATTAACTGAATTCCAGTGTAAAAACATTAGTGTTTAGAAGCATTCAGATCACACCCACCTCTAACAGCAGTACTTTAAATACTTCCCAGCTGACCTGAGCATGACAAACTTGTACCATACTATTATACTATGGATTAATTACTCTCTTTGTTAATAGAAGTAATTTCACACAGTTTATTTCCAACAAATTTCTGGGTCCAAAATAAACACTCATTACCTGTTGCATGACTCTAGTGTTACGCTGACAGCAGCTTGTACAAAATATTGTCAGTCTCAATTCAGAAGTCTATGCCATGTTAAAAATTTAAGGAAGCATAGCATCAGATTAAAATTTTTTAAAAGTCTTAAAAGACAGCATTTATTCCCAGTCAAAATATTTCTATTTTTAAAGTGGCCTCTAAGCTGTATGGAAATACACATCAGTGATTTAGATGTGTCACAAGGCTAGGATTCCTATATAAGAACAAACATACGTTATCATGGGACTTACAAATTTATCAGCAAGAAACACAACCCCCCCTCCTTATCCCCCATCCCCCCAAAATCCACAAACCTGACTGGTACTGCACAACTAAGCTTCCTGACAAAAATACCTTAGAACACAAGACTGTTTACCCTTTTGTGCCTCATTACACTCACCAGTCTGGAACATAAAGAAATCTTTACTGCTTCTTTTAAAGGATGTTTTTTCCACATTGATAGGAAAACAAGTTTTTCTACCTCACTAATTTCTGTGAAGTAAACATCATTTTGATTCTCAGGAAGAAACCCTTTACTGAGGTTTGTAAAGAGGCAACAAATATCCTACAAACATGGGATAAAACAAAATAAAATCCAAACCCTGTGTGAAACAAAACCTGTGCCTCAAAAAAAAAAAAAATCTTAAAACCCAGCCCAGTCTAATAGCGGACAACAATCAGAACCAAACAAGAGTTACGCAAAGAGTAAGGGACAAACATGCTGGTGTTGGAGATTCTAATGTCACTTCCAAAAACAATGCCATTCAGTTTTTACCAAATAAGGCAGATAAAAGCAGTAACCACATGAAACATAATGTAAGGCTGGGAGAGCTTGAAACAAAATTGACCACCTAGAGAGTCTACCCACACATTGCTCAAATGCTCCAGTGAGAGCCACAATTTAGGAGATTTTATAATCAATCCAAGCCTTGCCTCAGAACAATTGTTACAGGAGTAATAAAAAACAGTGTTTGCTCAGTCTGCCCAAACACTTCTCTCTTGATGTCACCTTTTGCTGCTTTGTGGCTGAAGTGCTATTCCTGTTCCTTAAGAATTGCATTGTTTTTACTAATATACACTGTGGTGTATATTAACTAATTAATAATAACTATTACTAATATTGACTAACTAATAATAAACTCACACCACGTAAAGTAACTAATTACTTTATGTGGTGTAAGTTTTCTGGGAAAACAAAAGAAGGGTCAACAGCAGTGGCCAGAAACCTTCTGGAACACAAAGCTGTACAGAATTACTATTGAAATGCATGAACATAAAATAAAACCTCAATAAAAATTATAGTCAAGTAGCAGTCAACATATGGAGCATCCTGGCACGTCAATGTTTGCTACCACATCAATGTATATAAATTGAAACAACTATGCTGCTAGTGGCTGTGGGTTAAGGAATGTTGTTCCACCGTTGCCATATGCTCCTTAGGTTCTTGCTTATGATGGCAATAACAAATATTTTACTTCTGGCGGCCCAAGGCTTTGCCAAACCATTAACAGGGAATCACACTAATAAAGAAAATTAGAAGACTGTCTTGACCTGCTCAATCTGGCTGGAAAAATGCATTTCTCAATCCAAAAAGCATTGAGTGCCTCTGCCAGGACAGTACAGCAATGCAGTTCAACATTAGAAGTGACAAGTCTGAAATCTTCTGGTCATAGAAAAGACAGTTACGACCACAAGAACTTTTTTTTTTTTTTTTTTTTATATTCTGCTTTGTAATATAAGAAAATATAAAGCAATTACACAATTGGTATCTGTCCACATCATTAAGCTAAATAGTTTACCATTCAGGGGGTACCATGCTTCCATCGACTTCCCAAAAGGTGTTTTTGCCATTCATTTCATCAGTATATACAACCCATCTGTGCCGACCTTAAGTAAACAAACAGAAATATCATATTAGCTCAAAAAAAGTCTTCTTATAAAGGAAAGGGTTCAGGAAAACCAAAGAAAAACATTTTGAGTGATAGTATATACCATAATAGGCACTTATTTTTAAGCCAGCATAGCTTTTATTTTTCCAAGTCTTCTCTATTTACATTGTTACTGTAGTTTTAGATGACTGAATCTAACTCTCTCACAAGGTAGCAAATATTGGCTATTGTATAAATAATGAGAAATAGGAACTTACAAAATTTTCAGGCAGAGAAACAGGTTTGGGGTTTTTTTCCTCTGTTATGAGGAGTCTTTTCCAAAAGGACATTGCTACTTATAACCTAAGACTGAACTAGATTTTAGCTACACAAAACTACCAAGCAATGTTAACCAGCAAGTGCTTTCCCTGGTTATACTCCAAGTTAACCTACAGTCATCAGTTAGCTTGGCCTGACCAGTGAGTCAATTGCTTATGTGTCACCTGTGTAGTGCTTTGGGTGCTGCCTTTTCCAGTACTCTAGAAGCTTGATTTAAAATCCCACCACTTAAGGTAATAGTAAGTTTAAGCCAACCTGTGCTCTGCCCTGAACTGATCATCTAAGTGAGTGAAGCTGTGAGGCAGTTTTAAATGTAGTTCTCCTTCTTTCACCACCTCTTAAACTACCAGCCTTTAGGTCAAGGGCCAAATTCAATTCTTAATCACATTATCATATAGCTTTACCTACAAAGAAACTATCTGACTGACTTATATTTATTCCATATTCTTTGTTTCAGATTGACTGTGTTTGTAAATGAATTGAGAGATGCAACAGAGAAACAGAAGCTGTCAAAGCTTATTTCTGTAAGTCTAAGATTCACACAGGACAAGTGCAGGGAAGTCAGGCAGGTAATAAGTTGTATTTCACTAGCAGAAAGCACACAAGTTATGTGGGAGCTGCACAGTGTGTTGGGAGGTGTTCACATTAGCACACGTACCAAAGAAGTTTCTTTTGTCTTCATAGTATTTGTTTCCATATTTGTCAATTCCTATCAGATTACCAGTCTTCAAATCGTTGACCCTGTGAATTATCAAAACAACAGTTTCAGTTGGTGTCCTCTCAGAATGAAATTGGGACAGAGGTTTCTTAAGGGTTAGTTAAAACCTGTATACATGTATGCAAAAATATATTTAAAAAAAAAACTATTCAAGCTCATGGATTTCAAAACAATCACCAATTCCTGCAACTAAAATGCACCCCACTGACAGGATGATAAAAGCTATACAA
The DNA here is from genome assembly GCA_013389925.1 of Aegithalos caudatus. Lineage (NCBI taxonomy): Eukaryota > Metazoa > Chordata > Aves > Passeriformes > Aegithalidae > Aegithalos > Aegithalos caudatus. The sequence continues at coordinate 194,721 of WEIU01024412.1, forward strand.
GAAGGCTTTCAGGGTCTCTTAGTTATTTAGAAGCTCATTATAGTAGAAGATAAAGCAATTCTAAAATGTAACAATTTAACACCCACAAAACCTTAAATACTGTGGGAGTCCCAGAGGCACAAGTTAATCCACTTAGTAATGTTACCATCCTTCTCAACTATTAGTAGCTACTATTTCAGCCTGAATTGCCCTTGGAAGTGATCAGCACTGAAGCAGTACACGAGACCTCAGGTCTGTGTGGGCAGTAACCTCCAAGAAAGGAATAGTAGTATTTTAGGCCACTGCAGCTGCTTGCCAAGGAAATACATGCTAATCCCTAAACTGTAATTGTTACTTTCTTGCTTGTATAATTGTGAAAGATCCATGCATTTGCCCTGCAACTCTGTGAGACTTACACTGACCCAGATAAGTTATGTATGAGTTTCAAATCTTTATACAGAACATACTTTAACATTATTGCAGAAATCAATAATTAAACTGAGCCTATTATTTACATTCTAGTGATAAAACCTTAAAATTAACCAAAGTGCTCTTCTCCCTCTGTATCTGCAATTTTACTTTTTTTTTTTTTTTACTGACATTCATCCCAGGCAGAATTAGATAGGGAAAAGTTTTCTCTCAAAGGTTTTAGTTGTTTGTAGTATTATGCACACTTGCAACTTAATCCTAAGTGAGAGGAGGAATGTGCTCAGATGTTTTTTTGTTGTCTTTTCCCCCAGGGTGAGTGAAAGTGACAATCATTCCAGCAGAGACTCATTTTAAATCTCTGTGGGGGCAGGCAGAGAGATTCTCT
>WEIU01024412.1:197739-214164 GCA_013389925.1 Aegithalos caudatus
CCCGCGCCGGGCCCGCGTTACCTGAGCAGCTGCAGGATGGCGCCGCGGGCACCGCCGTGGCTGCCGATGTGCTTCAGCGCCCGCTTCAGCACCTGCACGTACTCTGCCATCTTGGGGCGGGGCNCGCCCGGAAGCGGAACCAGCGGCGAGCTCCTCCTTGGGACCTCGCTTGGGGCTGCCGGAGGGTATCTCCTGGTGGGAGTGCCGCCGTTTGGTTCCCAGTCTGCACAGGCTGGATTCATTCATCAGCTTACATGTGAAGGTCAGCAACATACAAAGAGTTTCAGGATAGGGAGAAAAGCCTCTTTATAATAGAAGAGTCTATTTACAATCCCTTATTTCACACAGGTCGCAAGATCTGTAGTGAGTAACGTTACCGAGAGTCGGCAGTAAGGAGTCCGGGACTGCCCGGATCAACAATCCGGGAGCAGGGCAGGTGACTGCGGGTGATGGCCAGCGGAGAGCTTAGCAGTCTTGTGTCTCCTGGCTCTTCCCAACCCTGCCAGGCCAAGGAATGGGTATCTCTTCTCACCCCTACGGCCACTCCACCTCTCCATCTTGTCCCAGTACCTTCTGGTTCTGCACCAGCAGGAGGAAAGACTTTTGATTGCCCTGCTGTGGGTGCTGGCAGGACTTGACTACTCTTGCTACGAGGCTGAGCAGGCAAGGTGCAGAAACTATTTCCCTGACCTTCACAAGGCTACTGCTACACAGGCCAGGCAAAAATAGATCCATCGTACTTTGTCAGAGCAGGTAGGACTTGGAAAAGCCCCTGATAAACACAGTAACAGTGCTGCAACCACAGCTAGCTGATGAGCAGAGACCAGCTGTAAAACGTGGAAAAGCCAAGCTTGCTGGACACTGTCACTATCGGAACTGGGGTTTTGGGAAGGGACAAAACAGGAGCTGGAGCAAAAAATTAAGTAGGTAGTACTAAAACTGAGAGGAAAATGAGACTGGGAAAGACCTGTGTCAGCCAAGTTCACAGTGTGGAAATACACCCATTTCAATGTGAAGTCAAGTGGTCTGAGTTTCCACTCAAAGTTTTTTAGTTTTAACACAAGTGGTTTTGTTTTCAAACACAAAATGTAGACTCCTGCTAATTCTGTGCTCTGTGCTCAAATGACAGCATCTCTTTTGCAACAAATCTTAGGCTTCCGTGTACTCGTGGCAGGTTATTTGCATTTTCACAGTCCAAAGTCTTAGAAAATTTATTAAGTACATTAAAATTTGGTCAGATAATTGTACATTAGCAGGCATAAAAACGGAGAAACATTTACAGTCAGAATTCACTCATTGTCTTTAACTTCATCCACAGAAACCCATTATTTTGATATAAACTACTGATGGTGGAGTGTAAAATATGAAATAAGTGTAGTTTAAATTAGGAAGCCAACTTTGGAAACATTGAATAGGTTTAATGCTTATGCCAGTTTAAGCCTATTCCTGATTAATGTAACTGGGATAATTTTCACTCACTGTGAGTATAATTCCATGAGCATTTTCTCTGCTGGCAATGAAATACTATAGTTGTTTGTTGTTTTTCCCCCCAAGGGTTAAAATTATCTGGATCGCTTCACTGATCCATGTGGCACCATTGTTCTTAGAGCCACAGTGGAGGACAATGCATTGTAACACAAAGCTGGAAGAATGGATCAACTTCTTAAGGTGAGTTTGACACTACAGAAGGTTTTGTGGGTAATACTCTCTTAGTAGCAGGAACATTTTACAGCATCTTCTTCAAATTACATTTTAAATATTTTTGTACTATTTTTTCCATTACTTTAGTCAAGTGACATCTCCATTAACAATTTCATTACCTCATAACTGCTGAAGTCCCATCACATCTACTTAAATTGCTTCTGGTAATGCATCAACTGTGCATGAAAAAGAGAATGTGACTACTCTGTTCCAAAATTCTCCCTGAACTCAGTGCAAATGTCACAGTTGAATACAATGGAATGCAAATACAAGTATGTCTTCCTAAGGATTTACTGGGACATCTCTGGGAGACAGCATTGAAATGCTATCTTGTCACTCAAGGTGCCTGTCAAACTCATGTGCCCATATGAAATACTCAATTCCTAGGGTTTTAAAATTTAAGACTCTTGTTAGATGTTACTTTTTTTACCCCAAAATTAGCACACTGAACCTCACTGCCTCAAAAACTCTTTCTAGATTTATTTAATGTTGCCTTGTTTTTCTCCTCAAGTTCATGTAATAAAATTAGTGTCAAAGCTCTTTTTCAAGCCTAAAAAACCCCCTCTCAAGTCTGAACACAACTAACTGGCTTCTTTCCTAATAAAGCATAACAAACAACATATTTTTTGAAAATAAACAAATCCATTTCCTGAATGACTCAAAGGATGACTCGTAACTTCCTTTCATTTTGTTAGCACACAACCATCCCATTGAATCCTACATGGTTTAGTTTTTCCTTTAAAGAGCTTTATTCAGTGGTACAACTGATCTTGAAAAACCTAAGTTCATATATTCTCAGAAAGTGCAAAAGTCAACTGATCTACAGAATAATTTAGTGTTTACATTTTTACCATAGAAGAACTCTTATTACATTTGCCTATTCTACTGCCATTTCCTCTGTTCTTAGTATGGAAAGTCATGTAAATTTGCTCTGCAGTGGTTCACAACTGTGTGGAACACACATTTGCAACAATAAATGGAAATCCTTTTCTTTAAGAAAAAAATCCAACAGAAGGAAGACTAAGAGTACATTATGCTCTTATTCTTGCCCCATCCTTCTAAAACTGCAAAATTCCAGAAGCGAAGTCCTATTCACAACACAAATCTCAATTCAGTGTCCAATAATAATCTAATCCAGTCTCTAATCACAGTGTCTCTCACTTTAGTCTAAACAGTGAAACCTCTAATGCTTTCACTAAAACATTATTTTAGTTCTATCATCCATATATATTTCCCAAAAACACAGTGTAAGAAGTTTTTGTCACTTGGGTTCTATTGATTGAAGAAGTCAGAAGACAACTTCATAGCCTGGAACTAAGTGAAATGTTACCAAAAAAGTACATACTTCATAGTTTTCAAAACATTTGAGTATGTAAACTCTGAAAAAAGTTTAGGTCTCAAAATTTACTGGCACTTTCAGAGAACACCTGTCACTTTGTGGGAAGTGTCTGGGTTATTTCTCCAGCAAACTCTACCTTCACCTTTGATTTTCCAATGGCAAAATTCTCCTGGTTACACAGTGAAAGAAAAATTGCTTTTGGAATTTGGATTTTTTTCCTCAGGTAGTCTTCATTAGCCAAACTACATGTCTGTTCAGTTTGCTCCCTAGGATGACGGAGAACTGAAGTCATCATAAAGGAGCTCAGACACCTCATGAATAGCTTATTAGAAGGGATTAGACTGCAGGTCTGCAAAGGACCAGACCCACAGGGTTGGCTGCTCACATGTCTCTTGCCAACCAACTTCCTTGTCTGGGGAGTTGGTATTGCCAGGAGATTCAGAGCATGGCAGTTTGGTTTTCTGGATGTCCAGCAGACAGATCTGATAAGTGGAATACACTGTGTTAATTCAGAAGAACCCATGGTGGAGGAGTTGCATCCCTTCACAGGCAAATCCACCACAGAAATTTAGTTAAAAGCCTTCCCATAACATCACTGCTATCCCTTTTCCCCATCATTTCACACAGAACACAAATATTCCTGTCATCTTATCAGCACCTCACCACCTCCCCTCAATCCAAGCAGAGTTAACTTGAAAATATATTTGGGCAAGCATTACTACAAGATCCAGTTATTAAAAAATAATCAGGAAATGCATTTATCAATGGAAATGCATGTATCAACAGCAACAGAAAACCTTAAGCATTCAGATGTTGACACTTGAAGATGGTGATTCTCTAGTTGTCCAAATGACTTGCTTGCAGCTGCAACACAGTGCCTCTGAGGGCGCAATCGGTTTTTACAGTCAAGCTAAATGCACAACCCTGACTTCTCATAAAGATTCACCTGAGAGAAAACTATTCTGTATTAGCCATTGTATATCAGAGTGAGGGTAGGGCTATCCACAGCATGTATTAACACAAGACTTGGTACACATGGGAAGAAAAAGCAGCTGATCATAGATGGATTCCTTTGATGAAATAGAAATGTTCTTTGGAGTTTTTGACAGAGGTATTAGGTAAGGCTAGGGATGTTGGTTGACAGAAAAAGACAAATGCCACAGTGGTGGTGAAAAGGCTATAGAAGTTACTAGCAGAAGAAAGAGTAGTTCATTAGCAGAGTGACTGGGCTACAGGGCAACAGGGCCCTGTAGAAGTTAGTGGATCCAGAGGGGGGCCACAAAAATGGTCAGAAGGCCCAGTGCAGACAGACAGAGAGTTGGGGTTGTTCAGCCTAGAGAAGACTCTGAGGAGAGCTTCTAGTGGCCTTTTAATAATTAAAGGAGTCCTACAAGAAAGATGGAGAAAGACATCAGGGCCTGTAGAAACAGGATAAGGGGCAATGGTTTGAAACTGCAAGAGGGCAGATTTAGACTGGACACAAGGATGAAACAGTTGGACGCAATGATCCTAGAAGTCTTTTCCAACCTTAATGAATCTATGATTCTATGAAATTCTATATGATCAGGGTAATGGGCACTGGAACAGGTTGTCCAGAGAAGTTGTGGATGCCCCATCCCTGGAAGTGTTCAAGGCCAGGCTGGATGGGGCTTCGGGCAATCTGGTCTAATGGGAGGTGTCCCTGCCCATGGCAGGGGTTGCATCTACATGATATTTAAGATTCCTTCCAACCCAAACCATTCTGTGATTCTAAGTACCAAGAACATTTAAGTCTTCAAAACAGAGGCAAGATAGAGCCTGGAGCAAAATTTCTTGGGAAAAAGACCCTAATGCATACTTCCAGATCTCCTAAGTAGTAAACTCAGTGCATTATCCAAACTTCATCTTCTACCAGTGCACCTTTCATTTTCTCTGCAGTGTGTCAGTGGGTAATTAATTTAGTTCACGACAAAAAACATTTCAGAATGTAAATATGGAAGGAATGGCAATTAGTTTCTCAATTGGGGTAATGTTCTGGGTTATCTGCATGTCCACGCAAATGCAACATGCATTTATAATAGAAGATGACAACTAAAAACCTTACACTTTTAAAATTATCATTGAGAAATCAGTTCTGAAATAGACCAAAACTTGTGCTGATTTCACAATTTTAAACATTAATAAATTCATTATTTATCCAGTAGTATTTAAACTGAGGTAAGTTTACTTGAACAATTGAAAGTCTGTTTTTCTTTCAAAAGAAAAAATGCTTTGTTCAACCATACTGTAACTTTCAACCTAAAACTGATCCATAACGAATCAAATACTAATTTCCAAATATCCATTATTGCATTATATGACATGAAGATCCATGATAAAGGTTCATTACAATACATATTTCCATACAGCATTTAAAAAACCAAAACACTGGTAAATTAAATTTTACAATAAATTATTAATTGTCAAATGCATAGGCCAGAAAGTAGTAAGCATGGAAACAAAGGGTTAATTGCAACAAAGTTCAGCAAACAGCACAATATTGCAGCTACCACAAATCCCAGAGACAGAATATATCTGAGAATACTACACTTTGTAATAAAAATGTGAAAGATCCACAAACTATTTGTAATCATATACAGTGTTCTAGGTTCATACGACAATCTGTATAAAACACTAATGAAGTAATAGGATATTGCAATTGTTTTCTATAATAGAAAGTTACAATTTATTTTTAAAAATACATCCAAAATAGAGTATTCCAATTTAGCTAGGTTTCAAGACATTTAAAGTGATTTTTTTATACAACAGCAAGACAACTACAGTGACACTATTGCTTACACTCAAACCGATGTACTAGCAAACCACAAAGGCTGAACAAAATGAACAGGACCAGTTTCAAAAACAACAGACTGACTTTCACTGACCCTGAAGATCATACAACAAGAATAAATGTATGGACAGATAGGTTTGTAACTACAGAAGGTATTGCAATGAAGGTACTCTTGAAAAAAGTTTAAAATATAACTATTATTTGCACTAGGAACTTTACCAGTATGAAACAAGCAACCTAAACCCACATACATGTGTGCAACATAGTTTCATGAAAAATGTTTGAACTAGTAAGCTTATTATGTAACAGTACTATCATCTTTAAATTATACGACTCTAAAATGTATAAAATTCTTTTTCCTTTCATGTGCTTTATATTAAAATGGTTTTTCTTGCTCTCAACATTGAAGATTTTAAAGCTGTTGAAACTAAACTTTTCCTTTCATTGGCAAAGAGTTTTTGGTTGGTAAATGACACAATTTGGTTAAATCCCAACTGACTCTGAGAACTGTCAAGGCTTGTAAAGATCAAAAAGTTGACAAGTAACTTAAAGTTGAAAAGAAATCACAAAAACAAGGAAATATTTTAACATCCATGGTGGAGTAAGTTTCAGTACTCACATTTTTGTTATTATATTGACAGTGGTATGGACAGAACCCTGTAATATTAGCTAGTCTGTCATTCAGTACCAAGGAATATTCATTCACAAGACTATAAATGACCATAAATCGCACAGGTGGTAATGTAAAATAATGTAATCATAAAAAATAACTGTTAGAAACACTCGGTTGAAGGTAACTTGATGTATTTCATTTAACTTAGAAGCAGTTATTTAAAGTAACCAAAACAAAACCAGAACTTCATGGTTTGGTTTCTCCATGAGCTGTTGCACTGTTCTTAGATGACTGTAATGGTTAACGTGGATAAATAAGGAAAAACCATGTCGATTCCTGTTTTAAAGCTCCCATACCTGAGAAAACCCCATTATGCTCCATTCCTTTTCAAAAGGATAAATTCATAGTTTAAGAATGATTAATGAAATAATTTGAAATAATTAATGAAGATTTTACTGAACAGAGTAACACTGGAACAACCACCTCCTGTATGGGATGCGTATCTTAGATCATTGTAAAGACAAAACAGATTAGTTGGCAGGCAGCATAGATCAGCTGCACTCCACATTTATATCTATCTTGAATATTTATTATTATCAAAATGTAAAACTGGGAAAAAAGGTCACTTACCAGGAGCCAGAGCTCTTTACTATGTGTGGTATGTATGCACTTTGGCTCTTTAGAGGTCCAAATGTCAGAGGTATCCAAGATCATAAAATGTGGGTTTTGGCCCTCACAATATACAAACACCTGAATTTAAACAACCTGATGTGAAACATGACCAATGTTTCTGTGCTTACAAGTTAACACATCCTAAGCACGTAGTCTTGACCCAGCAGTCCATATTGCAGTCCATGTGTAACTGAAGTTAACTTGCATTTAAACAGACTAGGTCACAAAGAGGAAACAAGGACAGGAATCCAGAGAAAATCAGGTTCTGAGGACATCCCCTCCAAAACAGTGCTCCAATTAAAACAAAACAAAACAAAACCAAACAAAAAAGGCCCATACTAGCTATGGAAAGGCAGATAAATACCCATCAGGGACTGCAAAAACCTTGCTAGGACACACAGCGATGCGGTCAGGAATGCTAAGGATTCAAACAGAACTAAAATTGGCCAAAGATGTCAAGGATAAGAAGAAAGGTTTCTACAGGTATGTGAGTAGTAAGCAGAAGCACAGGGAAGATACAGAGCCATTGCCTAACTAGGCAGGGAAACTACTCATTAGTCATGCTGCTAAGGTGGAGGTTCCCAATATCTTCTTTACTTCCATCTTTACCAGCATAGCTGGACCGCAGAGCACCGGATCAAGTATCTACAATGCATGTCAACCCACCAGTAGGTGAACAACTGATCTGCAGCTTCTTGCAAGGGCTCAACCCACAGAAATCCATGGTCTAAGAAATCCACCCTAGAATATTGAGGGAAGTGGCTGACATTGGTGCAAGGCCCCTCTCTTTAAGAAGTCTTGATGATCTTTATATAATAGACATTTCTCAATCACCACAAGATGTGACTGGACAGGGTACTAGATAGTCCCTTCTGGGTTCCTGTTCCCATGAAAGGTTGGAATGAAAGATCTTTCAAGGTCCCTTGAAGTAATAAAGATGGCTGAACTGAGGGATTCAATTACTAAAAATTTGTATCTGTAGATACACTGCTTTCAAAGCTGGACAGTGCCACATGAGCGGCAACATAAGCTGAACCTTTTGGACAGCTGTAAACAACTGCATATCACACCTGAGGCTCAAGCTATGGAGTGAAAAATTTCAAGTATGTGAGAGAGATTTGCAGTGTATTGTATTACAAAGGAGAGCAGTATTTTATTTCCATCTTACTATTTCCTGGGTTTCATAAACCTGGAGAATATGAGAGTAAATCTCTTCCAAGAGTAGTGGAATGCCTGGTAAACGACCTCCAATATATTCATTCAGGTGTAATATGTTGTCAGTTTCCTTTAAACTTTTAATGTAGAGGACTGTAATCTCCCGTGCCTGCTAGGGCCAGAAGTGGGTTAGGGATATCAAGGGACTAGAAAAAGCAGTGTCAGAATTTCTGAGGAGAGCTGAACTGGAGAATGATCGATCTCCCATTTGCAACTTGGTCCTACAGATCAAAAGTGGGCCTCTAACCCGTTCAGAGAGATCAAGCACAGCAGGCTGACAGCAAGAGTCCTTCATACTTCCATAAACTCCTCCTGAGACACAGGACTGTCATCTTCATACAGCCCTCCAGGAGACACAAATAAAGAACTTGAACACTACAACCTTCAAAAGGTGTAACATGGGAGGAGCTCAGCTGCCATGGCCAGTTCCAACACAGAAAGCTGTCTTCCAGCAAGCCAGTAAGTGCCAAGGCACAGCAAAGGCCCACACTGTTCCATGCCATCAGGTGTCCTCAGCACTAAGTGCTTTGATCTGTGGGATTGGATATGACCAGTTGTGTGGTATGGTCCTCCAGAACATTCTTCTTTCTGAACTGGAGAGATGGATTTGATGGGTGGACTGTATAATGAATAAGAAAGTAGATGGATGGTCACATCCAGAGGGTCTTGTTCAGTGGTTCAGAATCCCAGGGGATATGTGATATGTGGGGGTCCATATCAAGGCCAGTATTTATTATCTTCATTTATGATGTAGATGAAGAGACTGAGTGCACCCTCAGCAGATTTGCTGATGACACCAAGCTGAGTGGTGTGGTTGACATACCTGAAGGATGGGATGCCATCCAAAGGGACCTGGAGATCTTGAGAAATGGGTTAATGGGAATCTCATGAGGTCTAACAAGACCAAGTGCAAGGTGCTGCACCTGGGTCAGGGCAACCCCTGCTCTCAGTCCAGGCTGGGGAATGAACTGATGGAGAGCAGCCCTGCTGAGGACTTGAGGGTGCAGGTGGATGAGAGGCTGGACATGACCCAGCAGAGTGTGCACTCAGCCCAGAAAGCCAAACGTGTCCTGGGCTGCATCCAAAGCAGCGTGGGCAGCAGAGGAGGGAGGGAATTCTGCCCCTCTGCCCTGCTCTGCTGAGACCCCACCTGCAGTGCTGCATCAGCTCTGGGGACCCAGCACAGGAGGGACATGGACCTGCTGGAGAAAGTCCAGAGAACAACAAGATGACCAGAGGGATGGAGCACCTCTCCTGTGAGGAAAAACTGAGAGAATTGGGATTGTTCAGCTTGGAAAAGAGAAGGCTTAGGGTGACCCAACTGTAGCCTTCCAGTATCTGAAAGGAGCCTAAAAGAAAGATGGAGAGAGACTTTTTACAGGGGGATGTAGTGACAGGACAAGGGGGAATGGCTTCAAACTGAAAGAGAGCAGGTTTAGATTAGATATTAAGAAATTCTTTACTGTGAGGGTTGTGAGGCCCTAAAAGAGGTTGCCCAGAGAATCTATGGATGCCCCATACCTGGAAACATTCAAGGCCAGGTTTGATGGGGCTCTGAGCAACTTGGTCTAGTGGAAGATGTCCCTGTCCATACAGATGGCTAGAACTAGATTATCCTTAAGGCCTCTTTTAACCCCAACCATCATCTGATCCTGTGATGCTATGATACAGTCTCCAACTATGGAGCTTTGGTAGAGCAAGATCTGAGCAGCTCAGTTAGTAGAATTGAGAAGAATACAAAAATCCATTGTCAGAAGCAGTTCTCAGATTTTTTGTCTAGTAGCAATCCTCAGGTGCTGAGAAAAACTACAGAAGTCAAAAACATTAGAATCCAAGCCTCATCTAGTAGTCTCTTGGTGTTAGGGTGGCCTTGGAACTGCTATTGCAGATGGGCAAAGGCCTCAATTTAATCTGATCTTCTGTCTAAGCAATTTCTGGTGCAACCATGTGTTTCTTGATTGGGTGAGGCTCTTCCTCACTCAGTTTTGCCATAGAAAGAAAGGGGTCATGCTAAATACAACTCAGCCTTGACCCAAGATTCAGAAAATCCTAAATGCTAATGTCTGAAGACCATCACTTTCACTAGGATACTTCTCTCATTTTAACTAAGAGGAAATAAACATGCCAGAGGTATGTAACTTCCTGTTGCAAAAGGAAGCAAGAAGCAACCACATGTCAGTGTTACTTGTCAAGTGAGTCACATCCTCCAGACAGAAGAACATTTTAAACTCATCCTTAGATGGAGCTATGGAGTGTGACTCAGGCAACATGGGAGTATCTAGACCTATTTCTAATGAGGAAAGGAAAAGCAGTAGAGGCTATGCTCCTGTATGGAAGGACACTGGATTTGACAAACTCAAATTTGAAAAGTAATCACACAGGACTGATTGGAAAAGAGAATTACATACTCAAGGGCTGGCCATAACAAAACATAAAGACATGGACAAAAGTTAAGAGGCATCTAGAATGTCTCCATCACTGGGCACTGAGTATGAAAGAGGAAGGGGTAGGGTGAAAAAGCTCTGAGACCATAAAAAGCAGGAGTATGCTGTCTTTGAATGCCTGCAGTATTCTCTTCTCTTTGTAGTATAAAACAGCTGGTGTCTACCACATTATTGCTACAATACAGTATTCTGTTGCATCTACAAAACAGTCACTACTTACTCTTTGCTGCTTCTCTTGATCAACTGCATCAGTGTTAACACATCAGAATATTTTAAAATGTGAACATCTTCTATTTTCCCTGCACTTGCAATGGTATACAGGGTTTAATTCAGCAAGAAACAAACCTCTTTTCAAAAGAACAGCCAAAACTAAGTTGGGTCTTGTCTGCATGGAAACTGGCCTTTTCAGGATGTATTTTCAATTTGATACATGAAAAAGAACTAGTAGCAAAACACCGAAAACAAAACTCAGAGAGGAAAGTAATTTATTTGTCTAAAACATCAAACTAAGTTGAGATACCTTAGCTCAGTCAAAGCTTCTTCAGTTTCCTTATGAGCCTGAACTTCATAAATATTCCAAGTCTTTCTACCTACAAAAATAGGTAGATCAAATTCTTGACTTTCTTCAGATCTCAAGTTAATTTACAAGTCCTTGAAGACAGATGAAGAAAAGGAAGTGATCCTATATCCTAATACACTCCACCATGTTTCCCAAGTGTACTGGAAAGGAGGAATATGAGCCTTTGGAAAGGTGCATTGGAAGGCTTATGACCATCTCTTGGAGACAGGGTATGCATTTACATCACCATGATTGCCATGGTACAGAATCCTGGGCTGCTACTTTTACACACCATGACCTATGATCTGAGAGTTGTAGTCTGCTGTCTCCATTCGCAGAATGTACGGGATGATGCTGTCAATCTGAACATTTCCGATTAGTCCTGCGAAGAACAGCTCTTCAGTGATGGCAGCACTCATCAGCCTAAGAGCAGGCAATCGGAGAAGAAGTCTAGATAGTCTGGAAAATAAGTTTGGTGAAAAATGTTACTTAGCAGATCACAGATATTGGTGTTGTTCTCCATGATGTTATTAGTAAAAGAAGGGAAAAAACTGACAAGGGACACTACTGGTCAAAGTTTGCTACATCTAGTTCATGAAAGGCTTAAATATATAAATCAGTACAGCATTAAATTTATGTTTAGTCATATCTTGAACAGTATGGAAAATGTGCAAATGCCTGTCAACTACATGTATTATGTATGTTTGAATTTAGGACTAAATGAGGAAATATTCCAAATGGATGCAATTCAAATTGAATGTTACTAATATTTATTTCTGATATTTAGAAATTAATAATGAGATGAAAACTACCACTCATAATATGTACAACCACAGGCATAATACTTGAAGTGTTCTAAAGGTAATTTCTTAACTTTAAGGAAGTAAGAAGAAAATGTATGTATCTGTTACATGATAAACTGTACAAACCAGTGACTCTGAAAAGAGAATCAATCAAGTAAGCATCTAAGTTTACAGACCTGTAAGTATCGTCCGGATACGCCTTTGTTACATAATCTTGGAACTCCATGTAGGCTTTTTCTTGAAATTTCTCAATCTGTACCACATTTTCTAGACCTGGGTGATCTGAAAAAAAACCCCACTTCTTTGTTATACCCATTCTACAGAAAATGAACTAAAATCCATACAGACTATCCAGTTGCCAACATACTGAAATAATTATGTGATAGCTGCAGCAACTTCAGTTTTAGTCGTAGACACTACTTTATCTCCTTGTACTTCTCTTGCTTTACATTTATGTTTTACTTAACTTTCCATAAATAAAATCAGATATTTTAAAGGCTTCAAATAAATTCAGTGCTTGCAATGTTTATGTTAATCTTGATGATACAACTCTGTTCTCTGTAGCAGTGAAACAGGATTGTTTCAACACACTGACATTTTCTGGAACATTGGAGGAAAAAATAATATTTAAGTGAAAAGTGAAGGATAAAATTAGGACCAGTGGAAGCAGCACAGTAAAAAGCTGTGAACTGTCTGTTTCTTAAGACATGTAGAAAACAGCATTGAATCCTAGAATATGCTGAGTTAGAAGGAACCCACCAATATCATCAGGTCCAACTCTCCTGGGCCTGCACAGGACATCCCAAGAATCACACCATGTGCCTGAGAGCATTGTCTAAATGATTTTTGAATTCAGACAGGCTTGTATATAGAAGATTGTTCTTTCTCAGCTATTTGGTGCAAAAATTTTAAATGTGCTAATCATAATTTTTAGCAGTGATTTGAATTTACTTTAAGTGTTGCTAAAATGAAAGGACATCAACCTAACTTCCAAGTCACTCTGGGAAATTATTATCCAGTAATTCTGAACTCTCTACATGGTTTGTAATTCTATTATCCATCAGTCTTAATGTAAACATTTTACTGTCATACTAGCATGACAAATTATGTAGATGAAGAGTTAGATTTGACGTGTAAAATGCATCACTTCATGCTGCTGCTTTTAGAGCCATGTCAGGAACGCAGTGAGAAGGCAACTTCTGGAAACAGTAGTTTGAAGACCAGTGCTTGCAGCCATTTACAAAGATGTAAAGTCCCCTTGGCACAGCCTTTACATTAATCTCTTTGCCCAAGGCTGTCTTGTGGCAATCAAACAGTTGGCTTAGCACAGCTGAATCACCAGGGCCTACTAAGCAGAGGCTCTTACCTTAAGGCTCTGCTGCATGCACAGCCCAGCCCCATCCTGCAGTAGAGTAGTAAAACCCCTGCAATTATAATTTCTGGCCTGTGAGGCATTGCCAGGACATCCCTTCTGTTTAAGGTACCAAACATGACTTTCATGTGTCTGAAGATTTTGTTCTGTGGCTCAAGGATCGAGTCCTGACAACACATTACCATTAAAGCAACTACTCATTAGTAATGTGAATTTGAAAACATCAGCTAAAGGAAATTTCTCTCAATCATGTCACTGGACAAGGGTCTTTTCTCAAGATACTTTTTCCTTCTACCTTGCATGTTGTCTACCTTGACAAATACAATTGGAAAGACACAAACTTCAGACTAAACAAACAGGTAAATACTACTTTGCAAGTTTAAGGTTCCTCAAGAAGTATTTTTTGGTGTCTAACAGGATTGATTTTTCCACACAGGCTAGAGGATTCTATCATAAATCCTAGTGAACATCATTCTAAAAAATTTACTTGAGGTATTTGCCCGTAATTTTGTTTCTTTCCTGGAATAACCTGTACCAGCTCTTAGTATAAGAATGCCATGTAAAGGTATTTTGGGGTAAGGAACACTTGCAGGAGGATTACATTTCCTGCAAGTATTATTTATTAAAATTAAGCCAGAAAACACCCTCCCAACCATCCACTTAGAGAAAGTCTATTCTGTAATAATGGAGTATTTGCAACTGTTCTGTCCTCAGCAGAAAAGGAAAAGGGAAAGATTTTCAAGCATGGTTAATATTGTGTTTAAACTTAGTGGGTTTAATGGTGAGTCCTGCTTGTCAGGAAACTGAAACTCTTTCAGTGATACAATGAACTGAACAAGCAAACACATAAAAACATGCAGGACTCTCCTAGTTAAAAGCACTGAAGTCAGGATTATGTTTTATATTATAGTAAGACACCTAGGATATGATCTTCCTTAGTGATCCATAATAGAAAAGTATCACAATAGGAAATATCCTCTGGAAATTAATCGTTTTTCCTGAAGGGTTCTGACTCTACTTATACCACCTTTTATTTGCACAAATGTCTTTCATCTCAGAAGTCTTCCATTGCTGCAATATATAGATAGACTGATAGACAGACAGATAGCAATGGAAGATATGCAGGGTTCTGTTTGTGCATTTAGATGAACACCATTGAGCAGATGAATTCCTGCTCATGCTGCCACTTTTACTGGTAGATACTACATATAGAAAAGATAATGCAAATCTGAGGGAAACTGCAAAGCAAGAACCTCCCAATACATTAATTCCATGTATAGAAAACCTGCTTAAAATTTACATTTTGGAAGTGTCCAAGTTCTAAAAGTTTTTCTCACCTCAACTAATTTTTCTGTGTAAGGGTGAACTACAACTGAATGCAAAAAAAAAAAGTTCTTCATGGATCTAGTAAGTCTATAGAGCCAACAAGAACCAAATACCCAGATCTCCTCCATGTCCTACACTACTGACAGGGGTCACCTAGGATTCTGTGTGCATTTTAGCATCTGCACCATTCTTTTCTACAGGACATCAGCATCTACAAAAGGCAGAGCAACAAGGATTATGGAAGCTGCTGGTGCTTTTAAGATCTTCTAATGCAAAATGGAGTAACTAAAGACTTACTTTCTAAATGTGAGAGTGAAAAATTCTTGGAGATAGAGGAAGTACTTGAGATTTGTACATTTTTTTTTATTAAAAGACTTGGGTTTGGCTTTGTATTAAATCCCAATTCTGAATGATGAATCTAAGGCCTGCAGGATACCAATACAATACCTTAAAGCCTTTTGTGAAAAGTTAATTCTACAACTTTCAAATAAAGAAAATTTATTTTGTAACTTTCTACAGTCCAGGCATATGGGTCACGCAGTGTAATAATGGTAGTAAATATCTACCATAACCAGAGGACTCTTTCCTCCCTACTGTAAACTAATCACCCAGAAGGGATATAAAGTTATATTACCTTCACTGTCTAATGTATGTCTAGTAATGCTACTGAGAGTACATTAAGCAAATACTGTTTAGAAGACAGAAATAATAACATAAGTGAATGTTTGTGGTGTTCATTCACCAGAAATGCTGTATGCATTGTCTGTGTGGAGGGAGATGTTTCTGTAATTCTGAATGTGAGAACTGATGCCCAGATAGTCTTTCATATATTAAAATCCCAGCTTCAATCCATTCATCTGGATGTGCAAGAGCAACACTTCAGAAAATTAAACTGCAGGTCTTCAGAAAATGTACTCCAGAAAGGAGGCAGAGAATTAAAAGCAATAAATAAATAAATGGAAAGAAAAAAAGTCCAGAACAACCAAAAATGCAAACCCAAAACAACAAAAAGCATGAGTGGCACAGCGAAGAATAAAAATCTACAAATAAAAAGAATCAAAGTCTCCCTGGGCAAAAAAGTCCCCAAAGTAACATTCAGCTGTTCACATTAGAAGATCCCTCCTCTTCCTACAGTCCTTACACACCTTCCAATAGTCCTCAACAAATGAGGCAGTAACTGCATATAATGAAACAGTTACAGGGCAACAAATAGCACAGATTAAAATTTTACATTTGGAATAATTACATACCAGGACTGAAGAGGACGATTGCTTTCAAATATGCATATTNTATCTAAATCAATACACACATAAAAAACATCCCAAGTTAACACACATGCAAAAAAATGGACTTTTAAAAATAATTATTTTATTAGATTCAAACAATGGGAAATATATGCCATCTACAAATTCCTATTAGGTGTGAATAATCTTGGCACCAAAAATTGTAGAGTATTAGCACTCTTTTTTCCATCTCTTCCAATTAGGACTCTTCCTGCCACTAATGCTTCCAGTAATCAGGCATGGATTAGAGCTTGAAATGATCAAGGAAGGAAGAGACTACTTATAAGTA
>WEIU01024414.1:3544-19662 GCA_013389925.1 Aegithalos caudatus
TTATTTCCAGAATCGTTTGGAGCTTTTTTCCCTTGATTTTTTTTTTTTTTTTAACTTTTTAAAAATTTCTTTTATTTTTGAGTGGTTTGGGGATTCTCTTAAACTTTTATTTAGAGTGGAGGGTGTTTTCCTGTGGAAATTTTTAATGTGTTCTGGACTTCTTGGAGTTTTTGTAATTTTTTAATATTTTTTAGTTGGGCCATGGGGAGGGGGGAGCCAAAATCTAGAATTAATTTTCTTCCTATTAAGAAAATATTTGTAGTTGCTTCACTTTCTATTACAAGAACAATAATAAACCCCTTTGGGGTTGGTTTAATTTCTATTAATAAAAACAAAATAAAATAAAACCCCCTCATGAGTCTGTTCACTTTTTATTAAGGATATTTGAAAAAAAAACCCCTCAAGTCAGTTCCTTTCTGCTACAAAAATAAACCAACAAATTTCAGCGTCACTTTCATTTGTGTTGAGAAAATTGAAAAACAAACAAAAAAGTCACTTTGGAGTACAAAAATAAACCAACCCCCCACCCCTGAGTCCCTTCGGTTTTTATTAAAATAATTCCAATTAAAGCTCAAAAATTCCAAAAAAATGCTAGAGTCATTTGCATTTCTATTGAGAAAATTATTTTTTTTTTAATTATACCATCAGGGTCAAACTGGTTCCATATTAATAAAACTCATTAAAGGAGGTTTTAAACGTGTTTTTTCTGTCTTTTCCGTGAAGACCCCAAGTTGGGGGTGGCACGTGGGGTGTGGGGGCTCCCTGGGAACAGGGAGCAACTGGATTTGGGGTTCTTAAATCCATCCCAATCCAAAGGAGAGGGAAATACCTGAGGAAGGAAGAGAAAAACTATCCAAAACTGTGATTTAAAATTTTTTTATATATATTTGAGCGGCCGGCTTTGTCCTGGGAGAAGGACCTTGGATCCCTGCCCTCTCCCTAGCTGCTCCCGGCGAATTCCTGCTTTTCCTGCCCATTCCTGGGTCTCTCTGCCTATTCCCTGCCCTATCCCTTCCCACTCCCTGCCCATTCCTACTCTCCCTACCTGCTCCCTGCCCCTTTCCCTGCCCATTCCTGGCTCTTCCTGCCTTTTCCCTGCCCTCTCCCTGCCCCTTTCCTGGGTCCCCCTTGCCTATTCCCTGCCCATTCCCTGCCCGTTCCCACTCTCCTGCCCCTCCATCCCTGCCGATGACATCAGGCACCGTTGCCATGGAGATGCCGCTCTCCCGGCACAGGCTCAGGTGGGGATCCAGAGCCCGGGAATCCTTTGGAAAGGAGGATGATGTCCCCACAACTCCCCTGTGCCCAAACCCCTCCCTCGGCCAGGAAGGCACAGGATCCCTTCAGGATCTCTTTGGGAACAGTTTGGGATCAGACCCCGCAGTCTTGCCCCAGTGGGGACTAGATTTGTGCTGGGAGGGGATGTGGATCCTTGGGATGAGGGGAAGGAGCAGGTGAGCCAGGCACGAGCTTCCAAAGGTCACCACTTTATGGAGAGTTACACGGCACAGCCACACCTGGCACACTGGAAAAAAACCCGGATTGTGGCCTCTGCCCACTCTGGAATGCATCAGCGACACCAAACCAAACACTCGTAAGGTGGGAGAGGCCCTGTGGAAAGGGAACAGGTCTCATCCAGGGCAGTGGAACACCTTGGAGAGGAGGGAGAATGGGAAAACTCCTTCCCAGCCCTCCTGGTGTTGTCCCACATCAGGAAACACCTGCCCAGGGAAGTGGAGCACCTGATTTTCCCACCCAGCCATGGGAAGGAACTGGTGGTGAGCAACCAGAACAATTCCTTGGATGCTTTGGGGGAAAAAGCCTCAATAAATTAAATGGGAAATGTTTCCCTGCCTCTGGTGTGCCGGTGACAGCAGGATCTGGGCTGGGCTCCCGGTGGGAGAAGGAAGGGATCCATATCCTGGGAGGCTGAGCCAGGGGGCTCTGAACAGGTCCAGGGACAATGAACCCCATCCATGCCCAAAATCCCAGGCACACTGGATGACCCTCATGTTTCCATAAGGAGTTACTCAGATTTCCATCTCCCTTCCCTTTCCCTGCCCTGTCCTGGCATTCCTAGGGCTGGCATGGACATTCCCATGTGTGTGTCATGAGTTTTGGGGGACTCAGCTCCCATACAGCTCCATCCTGGGGTGCTACCCCAGGCTCCCATTCCATGAGGGATTCAAGAGCCACCCACAAACCTGGTGCTCCCTAAAGTCCTCACCAGCAAATGGTGAGGGACAAGAAAGGGCATTGTTGAATTCCCAAATTCTTCACCTTTTTGGAGCCCAAGTGCTGCCTTGTGCCCTATCCATGCCGTCTTCCCACACATCCCACTGTGTCCTTCCCTGGATTTCAGACTCTGGGCTTCCCTCTCCTCCCTCTTCACCTCCCTTGAAACCCCTTTAAAACATTTTTTGGGATGATCCGGGCGATTTTCCCTCACCTGCTCCATTCTAAAAAGACTGGAGTGGTGGCACCCAGCATCATTCCCAAAATTGCCAGCTGTCCCACCTCCCTCCCTGCTGGCAGAGTCTCTCGGAGCCCAATCAGCCCCTCATCAAGTGATGAGCTGCAGCCCAATGTATTCCACAGCCACTTCACATTTAAATTACCTGAGAAATTTCCAAGCAGGGAGAAAAAAAAAGAGAGAGAAATGGGATAAAACAGAAGGAGGAAAAAAAATAAAAAGAAAAGAAAAAGAAAAATTCGGCTGAACACCAGGAAAAAGTGCTTAGTGCAGAAATCTGGGGGATGGTTCCCCCAGGAAAGCGCTGGAGTTATTTAAAACTCACCTAAATAAAAGATCGGTGGGGAATAAACTTCTCTCATCCCACAGGCACCGTGGGATCGGGGAGATATTCCCCCTAAGTGTTTTCTAGGATGAAAGGGATGAGTTCCCACTGGGCTGGCATGTGTATCCCCAACACCCTGGCAGAAGCACCTCTCCCTGAAAAGTGCTTTTCCAAGGAGAATTTTCCAAGGAGCTTTTCTGCATAGATGGGACCAAAATTTGTGATTAACCCAAATCTCTATAAAACAGAACAAAATAAAACAAAACAAAACAAAAAGCCACAAACGAACTAAAAAATCCCAGGTTTGGGGATTTTTTTAAAGGGTATGGGATGCACAGAGATATCCAAAGAGCCTTGTACCCATGGAATAACTGCCAGCCAGGCAGGATGGGTGCCAGGGAAGCAGAGAAATCAGACCATCAAAACCAGCAATGAAGGTGATGTCAAGGATTTGCCTTTCCCGTGATTTATCCCATCATTCCCGCGCTCAGGCTCCGGGAATCTTGCACCTTCTGCAGATGTGCTGCCTGATTAAAATGATGCAACATTTTTGCTGGCTGTGTCATAGGATTTCAATTAAAAAAGCGTCCCATTTTCCACCTGGAAATCCGGGCGCTTCCCACCTGCCCCAAGGGGAGAGGGAAAGGGGGAGCAGGGAGTGTTTAATCCATCGGGAAGGGATAGAGCAAGGAAATGCAGCAGCACGAGGCCATGGGGCTCCAGAGGAACATTTTATGGGGCTGAGAAGTCACTGCATAATAGGCTGGGGAAGGAAGTATTAAAATCTTTAACCAGTTTTCAGAGCCGTGATAATTAAGGTGTTGCAAGCTACAATTGCCTGGAAAAAAAAAGGAAAAAAAAATCCAGAGACAGCGAATAAGATTTTTATCACTTGCAGAAGTGGCCACTCATGGATTTGGGGTTTAAAAAAAAATTAAAGGAAAATAATAAAATCTTGCAAGAAAGGGAAAAATTCAAAGGTGGCTGAAAAGGGGTTGGGCTGGGGATGGAAAGTGGGAGCTGGGGGAGCAGCTGTCGGCGCTGGGAAGTCAGGGAAGCATTGTCTGGAGTCCAGCCCTTTAATCAGGAGCTTTAATGGAACTGGAGTGGAGGTTTAATCCTAAACATCCTCACCGGAGCAGCTCCCTTTCCTCCGGACCTTTGGGAAGGGAGGAATACTGGCTTCAATGAATGAGGCCACAGAAAATGGGTGAGAGAGACTGAATTCCCTCCTGGCTCTGCCTTCCCGCTGCTCTCTAGGACAGGACACACCATTCCCCATCTCCAGCAAATCCATGACTTTGGCTGTGCCCTGGGAAAGAGCAGAGTGGGGCTGAGGGCTGACAAAGGGAGAGGGAAGGGACAACAAAAAACAACAAGAGAATCCCTGGCAGGCAGCTGGTGCCACCCTAAACAGGGAGAGAGTACAACAGCGGGGTCCTGAGCATCCAGATATTCCCAAAAAACCAAGCAATACGTCCTAAAAATCCCATCAGAAGCAAATCACCTCACTCTTATAAGAACAAAGGTGAGGGGTGAGATGTGCCAGGGAGCTGTCCTTAACTCTTTGACCATTATTATTGAAAATATCAGGAAAATGCCTCAAACTGGCTGGGGGAGGAGCTGCCCTGAACGGCACAGTGGGAGATAACACAAGGAATATGGTGGGAGAAGAAACATCTATGGATATATATTCATGTATGTATCTATATATAGGTATGAAATTTTGTAGGTAGATATGTGGGTACATATGTATTATTGTATATTTATATGTGGGTATATATGGATTTTATGTATTTATATGTGATATAGGATTTTTACTTTAATATGTACATACCTATATATATATGTGTGTGCATATGTATATATATATATATGTATGTGTATATATATATATAGATATATATAGATATGGAGATATATATACACACATTTGAGGTAGCAATGTACCCACTCGTGCAGAGCTTGCTGGAGGAGGCGGGAAGGAATATCCGAGGGGACACTGCCGAGGTCATTCCTTAAAATCTCTCTTAATGACCTGCAAAAGGCACCACCAGCTCGTTAATGACCTGGCAGGGAAGATAAGCAGCTTGTGGCTGGAATTCCCGCTGAAATTCCCGCCGCTATCCCGGTGTGCGCGGCCGGCCGTCCTTCCACAGGCAGGGAGACATGAAAGAGGCCTAAATATCCAGAAAGGAGCACAGGAAACGCCATGACTTTGTTAGTGGGGGAAAAAAAATAAATCTAATCGGGTCTATCTGGGGCGAGTGATTAAAAAGTTGTTGGAGCGGGAGAGCGGCAGCGGCACCTCGGGAAAATCTGTGGGGTTTAATATGCAGCTATGCCGGAGCTCTTCTCATCCACCTCTCCCAGGGAAAACACAAAGTGCATTTTCAGGTCAGCGAGCCAGAGAAAGAAGGAGAAGCCCCAGAAAGGAGCAGAAGCTGGAGGAATGCTGTGTAAGCCGAGATTTTCAAACACACGGATCTGTTTTCTTTGGAGCGGCCGCGGCCGGGGGAAGTCGCAACTGCAGACAAAGATCCCGCAGGGTTTGAACACCAAAGGAAAAGCGGTGGAGGGTGGCAGTGGAGCAGGAGGTGATCTGGGGCTGTGTCCTATCCCAGGGGAAGTGCCGGGAGCCCGAGGCTGTGCTGGGATACGAGGCTTCCTGCCGATGGATGCGCCTGAGGCACCGCCGCTCCTAGGGCTGCTCCCAACCTGCCGTGACCTCTGCTCCTTGGCCGGGGTGGAAAATCCAAGTGCTGCTGTGCCCAGCATCAGACCCGCTATTCCCAGGCCGGATCTCCCATTCCCAGTGCCACACCTGCCATCCCCGTGGCCCGACCTACCATTCCCAGGACCAGACCTTCCATCCCTGTGATGAGATCATCCACTCCCAGTGTCGCAATTTCCATCCTCAGTGTCACAACTTCCATCTCCAGGGCCAAACTCACCATCCTCAGGGTCAGACCAGCCATTCCCAGGGTAACAACTTCCATCCCAAATGTCAGACCTGTTCCCCAGTGCCACACCTTCCATTCCCAGTGCTAGATCTGCCATCCCCAGGATCAGACATCCCATCTCCAAGGTCAAGCAAGCCATTCCCAGTGTCACACCTGCCTTCTCCAGTGTCCCATCTCCCATCCCAAGGGTCACACCTGATACCCAGTGCCAGACCTTCCATCCCCAGTGCCGGGGCTGATCCCCAGTGTCACACCTGACATCCCCAATGTCCCATGTACCATCCCCAGTGTCCCACCTGCCATCCCCAGGATCAGAGCCAGGACCCTGGTGTGACAGCAGCTTCCTGCCAGCTGGCTGCAGGAGCTTGGGGAATGCTGTGAGAGGCCACACGGGCACGGTGCTGTTGGAGGAGAGGGGTTGGATGGGCTGGGCTCTTCTCCCAGCTCCCCAGCGGCGGGCATCCCCCCGGGGCAGGGTCCCGCGGAGCTCCTGGCACATCCCCACCCCTGTGCCCCGAACGAGCCGGTGATCTCACGTGAATGAGCTCAGAGCTGGCTGCGTCCTGCCAGGATTTACATGGGAGGCTCCAGAGAGTCTGTGTGTACTCACAAGCCTCCCGCCGAGAGCCACAGCTCTCCCCGAGGGGAGGAGGAGCGGGGCTCCCTTTCCTGCTTCCCCACCCTGCCCTGCCAGCTCCTGCTCCTGGCAGCCCGCCTGCTCCGGGCGGCCCACGCTGCTTCCCGGGCAGCTGCGGGAGCCGGGACAGGGAGATCCAGCCCCCCTGGACTCCTCACTGCTGCACCCTGCACTCCTGCTGGCCTGCAATCCTATAGCCCTGCGCTCCTGTATCCCTGTGTTCCTGTATCCCTGTGCTCCTGAATCCACATGGCTCTGCATCCCTTTTCTGCATCCCTGCATCCTCAGTCCTGCACCCACCCATCCCTACACTCCTGTACTCTCTACACCCCTCCAATCCTGTATCCCTGCGTCTGCCTGCCCCTGAATCCCTACATTTCTGTATCCCTGCATCCTGCCTCCCCTCTAGTCCCCTGCATCCCCACACCCAGCACATCTGCACCTCTGCACACGTAATTCCTATCATCCGTGAACCCCTGCATCCCTCTGCCCTTGCATCCCTGCCTCCCAGAATCCTGTAATCCCCTGCATCCCCTCACCCTACCGCCCTGCATTCCCTGCCATCCTGCACCCCTATATCCCAACACCACCACATCCCTGCGTCCTCACATTCCCACACCCAACCCCTCCTGCACCCCACACCCCATCCCGACCCCCCAGGACCCAGGAGGAGATCCCAGTTTCCCACAGAGCACAGGTCTCTATAATCCTCCCATTTAGGTGGATCATGGCTCCGTGATTCCCATCGCTCCGTGCCCCACTGCAGGTTTTGGGAATGCAGCCCCGTGGTGCCACTGATGGCTCCCTCTGTGGAGCAGGACGGGCTGAGAGGCAAAAGAGGAAAGTGGAGAAATTCGGTTTTATCTCTCAGCAATCGCAAAAAGGGATAAACTGAACATCCTGAGCAGTTGCAGCGCTCCTTATGTGGGGCTGGTAATTTGTGACAGTGAAGATCACGGGAAATATCTTAATTAATGTTTATTTTGATGGCTGTGTAGGTTTGGGGTGACGTGTCCCTGAGTCTGGAACGGGGAGGGGGCAGGGTGGCAGGGGGGAAAAAAAAAAAGCAGATTTTTTTTTTTTGACTTGCTGCCCAGAACCACAAAAATGCCTTTTAAATCGTCCCTCCCTCGCCCGAACAGGCTCGTCGGGAGCAGAGCAGAGCTCATGGAAAGAGGAGAGATAGAGAGATAGAGACTCGGAGGAAGGAGGTGAGGGGCAAAGACATGGGAAGGAGACAGACAAACACACACGGAGCAATTTGCATGGTTTATGAGTCTTTGATTCCAGCCTATTTACAACCTGGGCGCTCACACCCCGGTGGGAAGTTGGGAGATTACTGTACTTACCCTCGACTTTGCTTCACATCTTTATCGAGGGATCTCTCTCGCCTCCAGCCAGACTTTAACGAGCTGCAGCTACGGCAGGGACCGGCCCCGTGCGGCCGAGCGCCTTCCCCGCCTGCTCCCGCTGCCATTCCCGGCTCCACAGGGACACCCCGAGAGCCCAGGGACACCCTGGTGATCCAAGGGACCCCTCTGTGTGCCAAGGGACATCTCTGAGAGTCCAGGGACATCCCTCCTCTACCTTTTTTTCCCCCCAGCTTCCGACATGGGCAAAAGAATTTCTGGGTTCAGATCAGGCAGTTTTGGGTTCGGCACAGAGGAAAGAGACCCCAAACCCAGAGAATTTGGTTCCAGAGGTGCAGGAGCTCCTGCCTTACCAGCATCCCATTCTCCCATTTCCTTCTCATTTACCATCTCATTCTTCCCCCATTTTCTCCATTTTCATCCTCTTTGAGCCATTTTTCTCCTGAATTTCCACTGAAAAAAAAACGAATTCCAGGGAAAGGGGCTGGCTGGTGGAATTACCAGATACAACGGAAAGAAACGTGTAATCCACAGCTTTTTGTTCCTTTGATATTTGAAATCCCGACATCCACGTCCAGAGTAACTTCTGGAAAATTCGTTAGGGGAAAGGTCTTTCCTACCAAGAAAAAGTGAGGCAATTTGGGGCAAATTCCAAGCCCTGAGTGAATCCTTCATCCCACCGAGGACCCCTGGACACGCCAAGGGCCACCTGCTCCTGCTGGCTTCCCGAGCACCCTCTCCCACCTTCTGCCCTGATCCCAATCAGCTCCAAGGAGACACGAGTCCCTCTCCTAATGCCCTTTCCACGCTGTTTTCTTGGGATGAAACCCTTGATCTGCCTCCATCACTCAGGGCGAACCTGGGATTCATCTCCCATTCCCCGACCCCTGAGCACACTGAGGGGTGATCAAGGGAAGTTTTCCCGCAGAGTTTTGGCTCCTTCCCGCTGCTGGATTTCCCCCGGCTGCTCGGGATGATTTTTTTTCTCTCGGAGCTCGACACCCACACTCGCGGGGCTGTGCCAGGAGGGGCAGGGGCAGCATTCCCTGCCTGGCAGGGGCGTCGTGCCCGGGCCGGGCCGGCGGAGCCTCGGGAGCCGCTCCCTCCCTTGGCTGCGACCCCCGGGACCGTTTCCATTCCATAATTGGGCAAATCTTTTCCTATCAGATCTCAGCGCAAGTGCCTACAAGCCTCGCCCGAATAATAAGGAATATTCAAGGAAAACCTGGTGCTTTTTCTCATCTCCTTTTTGCCAGGAATCTGCGTTTTGGGATAGCGGCAGGAGCACAGGCAAGGGCAGCTCCCGCATGACTATTCATGGGCAATCTTCGGGGATTTGCTTAAACTCAAAGCAGATTTGCAGGAAAATAGGAAACCTGGAAGCCTTTGCTGATGACTCCTCGCGGTAACTCGGCTAGGCACCACGGGAAGCTTCTCCTCTCCCTCCTTCAGCTTGTTTTTTATGGAGGTGTTTTTCCCTTCCTCCCCCCTGACGTTATTTAAATCATGTTCTCTAATAAGTCTACAACTAAAAGCAATTAAGGAGCTCAGTGAGCAGCATCCATTTCAGCGCTGCCTCCAAGGCATGTCCAGCGCCTGTAAGCTCTGCCTGGAGGCATGGAGAGCATCGGGAGAGCATCGGGAGAAAAGGGGAGAAGAATGAGATGGTAAAATGAGAAGGAAATGGGAGAATGGGATGCTGGTAAGGCAGGAGCTCCTGCACCTCTGGAACCAAATGCTCTGGGTTTGGGTGTGCAGAACCCAAAACTGCCTGATCTGATCCCAGAAATTCTTTTGTCCGTGTCGGAAGCATCGGGAGAGCATCGGGAAAGCATCGGGAGCCTGATGGATGCCCGGCTCTGAGAAACTTCCCACCGTGGAGGGGACACAGGGGGTCCCTGCCACCTCCATTCCGAGCTATCCCATCCTTCCAAGGGTTCCCAAGCCTTTTCCTCCGAGGGTGGATGCTTTGGGGGCCCTGCCTGCGCGCCCCTTCACCTAAAGGTGTTGCTCCGCTGATAAACGATGCTTAAAATAAAATAAAGAGAGAAAAAGCGTGTTTTCCTTTTCCGGGAGCAAACAGATCAAAGCAATTCTGAGGCAGATGATAATTCCTGGCAGCAACCACCCACAGGAGATAAGGGGGATGGAGGGATCCTCAGAGAGATGCGCTCAGAAATGCAGGTGACAGACACAGAGAGGGCTTTGACCACTAAAGGGGACATTGAGCTTGGCTCTGGGGGCGACCCAAATCAAATCCCAAAGTCCAAAATCCTCCTGCCCCATCCTCCCCCTGCCAAAGCCTCCGTGGGCAGCGGCCACAGCCACGGCCGGTGCCCACACGCCCTGGGCAGCCCACGGGAAAGCCCTTCCTGCCAAAACTCCTTCCCATTCTCCCTGACAAAGGGCTCTCGCTTCCGGCTCAGGAGCAACAAACACGGCGGCAGGAGAGGCAACCTCTTCCCACAGCATTTTAATGAAGAGAACGCCCACGGAGATGCAAACGCGGCTGCAGCTCGCTGCCTGCCCATCCTTCTTCCACCTGGGATCGTCCTCATTCCAGCTGGGATCGTCCTCATTCCGGTTGGGATCGTGCAGGGATGCACTGAACCACCCGCTGCCTCCGCTCCACCATCCTGGGGTGGACTGGCTGGAAAGGGTATCCCAAATCCCATGGTATGGGATGCTCAGGGAACAGGGTGATGCCAAGGGTGGGCAGCAGGCACGGCCCGGCAGGGAATGGGCAGCAGCACCCAGGAAGAGGGGTGGGAATCTGCATAAATTAGCTGGAGACAAATTTACCTTCATCTTCTAATCCCTGGAAAGGTGAATGGCAAACAGGGAAGGGTTTAGTTCATCAGGTGAGACGAGAGGAGAGACCACGCTGAGGGCAATACATCCCTAATTCCCAGTAGGAATCAGTATCCTTGATCAGGATAAGCTTCCAGCAGCAGGGCTGGGCTCACCCAGCAGGACCAGCCCAAGTCTGGAGCCTGCTTGGCCCCTGGGAACCCCAAAACCCCACAAGGGCTGGGCTGATCCCCAGCATGGGAAGTAGGGAGGTGGGAATTCTGCCTTGCTCAGGTGAGACCCAGCCTGCAGAGCTGCCTCCAGCCCTGGGCTCCCAGCACAGGAAGGATCTGGAGCTGTTGGAGAGAGTCTGGAGGAGGCCACAGAGCTGCTCCAGGGGCTGGAGCCCCTCAGGAGCCAGGTGGGAGAGCTGGGGGTGTTCACCTGGAGAAGGGAAAGCTCCAGGGAGACCTCAGAGCCCCTTCCAGTGCCTGAAGGTTGCCTAGGGAAGCTGTGGCTTCCTCATCCCTGGAAGTCTCCCAGGCTGGGTTGAATGGGGTTTGGAGCAACCTGGGATAGTGGAAGGTGTCCCTTCCCATGGCAGGGGGTGGGACAAGATGGAATTTGAGGTGACTTTCAACCCAGACCATGCTGTGATTCCATGATATTTCCTCTGTGGCTCCAGCTCCTGAGGATTCCGAGATGGAGACCTGGTTGGAAGGACTGTAAACAGGAGGTGGGGAAGGTGCTGCCTCTGATGTAATCCTGCTGATCCCTGGGAACCACTGGCATCTTCCCACATCTCCCTTGGCTTTGGGAGCCCAGCTCAGCTCACCCCACCACCCTTCCAGACGGGTACATCTGACTTGTCCTCAAATCCAGCCAGCAGCTCCAAGTATTGCCCATAAAAAAAAACTTAAAAAGAACCCAAGAATGATTTATTGAAATGTTCCCATTTTCACTGGAAACACAAAGGAATGAGCCTCCCAGAAATGTGGTTTGCAGCTGGGAATTTATTAACTAAAAGTACGAAATGTGTGCAAAACGAGAGACAGTTTTGGGGGAAAAACCAAAAATGCAACTTGAGAGCCCAAACATCTGTCGGAAAACCATTCCCAAAGTTCAGAAAGACACTACCAGCAAACCCACAAAGGCTGCAAGCAGAGGGAAGGGCCACGAGCAAGTCAAGTATTCCCAGGTGGACGCGGGTGCCGCATCCTCAGGACGGGCATCATCTCCCCCTCCAAATTTTTGGGTTTTTATGGAAAAGCCAGGCTGTGGGAGCACTGCCCTGGGACTCCCAGCAGAGCAGCCCAGACGGGTGAGGCTCGTGCCTGTCAAAACATTTCAGAATTATCGTCATAAAGCACGGCCAGATCAAAACAAGTTAAAACGGAGCCGCCAAGGTCTGGTCACCTCATAAACCACAGATAAAGCCAGCAAGGCTTCACCAGGGCAGGTTTGATCTTCCTCCCTTCCTGTATCTCTTCCATAAACATTTTGGGGAGAAGCAGGAGAAGAGTCTTATTGATGAAGTCCGAAAACTAACATCCTATGGGTGCTGGGAATTATCCCACGCCTCATCCTCCCTGCCCGGGGCAGCCCCAACCCCAGCGGATCCTGCCAGCCCTGCAGAGCCCACCCCAAGGATTCCTCTGTTTATGTTAAATTCCCATCAAACTCCTCACTAGAGAAGGGAGAAAAATGGGATCAAAAGAGCCTCTTTGGCCAGCCCCTTCCTCCCAGTTGTCTGACCTTGGAAGATGTTGGCTGAAGGAGCCAGGACCGTCAGCAGCACCTCAAGAGATTTTGTCAAGTCCAAAGAGCTTTTCCCAAATCCCCCTCTACCTTCTGCTGTTCTTGTGCTGCTGCATTGAGGGGCTGGAGGATGTCCAGGGAATGGAACAAAGCTGGGGAAGGGGCTGGAGCACCGGGAGGGGCTGAGGGAGCTGGGAAAGAGGCTCAGCCTGGAGAAAAGGAGGCTCAGGGGGAACCTTCTGGCTCTGCACAACTCCTGACAGGAGGGGACAGCCAGGGGGGATCGGGATTTGCTCCCAGGGAACAGGGACAGGATGAGGGGAAACGGCCTCAAGCTGTACCAGGGGAGTTCTAGTTGGATATTATGGAAAATTTCCCATGGAAAATGTTGTCCAGCCCTGGCACAGGGGAGGAGATGCATCCCTGGAGGGATTTAAAAGCCATGTGGATGTGGCACTTGGGGACATGGTCAGTGGAGGCCTTTGCAGTGCCAGGGCATGATTGGATTCCACAGTCCCAGGGGGATTCTGGGATTCTAAGGATCATCCCTCCTGCCCCAGCAGCTGAAGATGTCCATGAATTTCCAGGTCACTCCACTCATGCACAGTTTGGGATAGAGTCCTGCCAAGTCTCCAGCTTCAGGTGCTCCAGGAGAAAAGTGGGATGAGCACTGAACCCTGGCATTCCTGGGGCTGGACTATCCACACTGACCATGCTGTTATTGAGCTTTTGGATGATACTTGGGGCAGAGAAGTTGCAATATTTGGGGTTTTTAAAAGGTCACTGCAAGGTCACTCAGCTGAGGCTGGTGGGGTAAGAGCAGCCCAGGATAAATGGGAATGTCAGTCCCAGGTTAAGGATGGCAGGATTTGGGGAACAGCCTGTGTGTGTAGAAGAGAGGGCTTACAACAAGGTCCCACAGGAGTTTTGCCAGAAATCCCTCTGGTGCCCCCCAAAATGATCCAGGAGAGGGAAGAGCACAGCCAAGCACTTCGGAGCAGCTCCAAATTGCTCCTGGCACCGAGGAACGGCAGGGGAATGGAATGATCCTATGGAACAGAGCAATAAAATGGCAGATGAACTTCCCTGCTCATAATTGCAGAGTAATGAACATGAAAAGCTTTTCCCCCATCCGGACACGCGCAGCGGCTCCGTATCTGCAATTACTGGGATTTAACGAGATCTTGGAGACGCTGCCGAGCCCCTTTGAAGGCCTCCTTCCAATGATTAGCAAGAGTCAAAAAAAGGCAAGTGGAATATTAAGAACTCTTGGAGCAAGGAAAGAGAAGAAAAGGGGAAATTTCCTTTTTTCCCCTTCATCCACTGCCTCTTAGTTCTGACGGATGCATGGCAGGGAATGAGGAGATGGAGGGGGAAAACATCACATTGATCCAAGGTTTGGGATAGTACCTGTGTGGAGAGGGTTAAAATGAACCAGGAAAATGGGGATAAAGAGACTTAAAGTTGTAGAGGTTTAGAATGGGAAAATTGACAATGCGATCCTTGGGTAATGGATTTGGTGCTTTTCCCACCAAGTGGCTTCATGGAGCTGTGGGAATTGCCAGCAGTGGAGACTCCTCACCACCCTGAGATCAGATCTGCAGGGTCGGCTCTGCATCCCTGAGAAAAACAGGATCAGCTCCAGGCAAATCCTGTCAGACCCGGAATAGAAAGTAAAGAGGATCAGGGTGGGTACCACGTCCTTCACCTGGAACCTCCTGGGAAATTCCTGGAGCTTTCTGGGGATCCACAGCACATCAGTTCCTATAGGGTTTTGTCCTGTGAATCTGGGGAGGGCACGTTCCTCTTAAATCCTTCAGCCATTCTTGCAACACCAAGGCTTCCTTGGAATTTCCTATGACTTGTGTCTAGAACATTTCCAGGAATGTTCAAGGGCTTCATAAGACTTCTCCAATCTGAAATATTCCAAGGAATGCCCTAGAGCTCCACTGACTTTTCTCCACCTAGAAACTTCCCCAGAATCTTCCATTTTTCCTGTGAGTTTTCTCTCTTTCGGAAGTCTTATGGCATTTCCTTGTCAGCAGCCTGTCTAAGAGTATCTCAATGAATTCCAAGACTCCCACAAGGACTCTCAAGAAATTCTTCCATCTAAGATATCAGTATGAAATCCTCCAAATGCTTTTGAGAAACTTCTCCATCCAGGAAACCTCAGCCAAGGACTTTTCTCAGACTCTTCCACCATTTTCTAGAAATTCCTCAGATGAGGAATTCTAGGAATTTCCATAGTGATTAAAAAAAAAAAATTCATTGTGCTTTGCAGGACTTTCCCTTTGTATTCCATAAGGCTTAAAGGAATTTCCCAAATGACTTTTTTTTTTTTTTTTAGGAATTCAGCCCTGTTTTGTGAGACTTTTTCCAAGTGCACTGATTATTGCAGCCTATCCATGGAATACCGATGTTTCAAGGCAGCCCAAACCAGATGGAGGAAGGGAAGTCTCCCTTTGCTGTGTCACACCCTGAGCCATCCCAACGGAGAGTGGAGGTGCAGCATCCCGGGATATGGCTCTGGTGGAGCACAGTTGCTCCATGGATGTCAGAACAGCCCCACTGACTCCCTGGGAATAGTGTCAGTGGCAGAGCTGGGAAGGAGCAGTAGAAGCATCTCTGCCACATCCAAACCTCTCCTGGAAAAATGGAGCCATCCCTCACCAGCCCCAGACAGGAATGTGGGACAGCTTGGGCTCTGCTGGGATCTCTCTGCACATCCCTGGAGATTGTGCCAGAGTGAACAAGGTCCCCATTGGATCCAGGGATCTGTCACTGCCACACCAAGAGCTGGATTTGGGATGTGATCCACACTTCCTCCCCTTCCCTCATCCATTGCCACCAGCCAGCAGGGAACACACTTTCTGCAGGCTCAGGGTGTGGCAGCTGGCACAGCCACATGTGTCCAGATGTGAGGAGAGAAGGAAAAACAAAGCTGGGAGAGAGGCAGGACAAACCCAAATTCCTCTGGGATAACTCCTGGACATGCTGGCAGCTCCAGCAGCTCCTGCTGCTGGCTGTGGGCTCTCCAGGGTCAGCTGAGGTCCCTGAAGATGCTCCTCAGCCTCTTGGATGTCCTGGAAGCTCAGTTCCTGGTTCAAAAAACTCAAAGAACCTTTGAAACAAACATCAGCTTGCACTGGGGGCTCCAGAAGGAGAAGCAGGAAGTGTCCAAGGCCAGGCTGGATAAGGCTTGGATCAACCTGGGCTAGTGGAATATGTCCCTGCCCCTGGCAGGGTTGGAATAAGATCGTCTTTAAGGCTCCTTCCAGCCCAGACCATTCTGTGATTCCACAATCTCCCAGGGAATCCTCAGCGTGCTGTGGGGCCCCTGGTTTTCCTGACATCCACCCGGGTGTGGGTAATCCATGGAAAGGAGGAGTGGGGTCTGCTGAGGAAGCCTGAAGGGACCAGGGGGTGCTTGGGGTGCCCCTTTTTGGGCAGAGAGGAAAAGAGCCAGGGAAAGCAGGGATTGCACCCCCAGCTGAGCCCAGGGGAGCCTCCAGGGCACAATTCCCTGCCCGGGGTGACTCAGGTGGGTGGGGTGGACACACCTGGTCTGCAAATATTGCCTGAAATGCAGCAGCCAGGGCCGTGTTTGCCCTTTATCTCCTGACATTACTGATTTCCTACCTCTCCAAGGGCTGCTGGGGACTGTCACCACCGGGCCGTGGCCCTGTTGACTTTGGCACGGGGATGGAGAGCCTGGGCCAAGCCTGGGTGTGTGGAGAGGAAGAGCTGGGAGAATCAAGGGCAGGAAGAGCTGCTGGGCTGTGAGGAGAGCTCCTGGGCACGT
>WEIU01024415.1:11029-31286 GCA_013389925.1 Aegithalos caudatus
TTTTTTTTTTTTTTTTTTTTTTTAACGTTGAAACAGTGTGTAAGTTCTTCTGTGTGGTGGGCATTTGCCATTCACACTCTCAAGTAAAACCCTTTACCCATTTCTAGTTTAACCTGTGCAACTCATACAATACCTTTCTGAAGGTTCAGGGGCTCATTAGCTAGCATTAAATTAAAGTAAATTGTGATGCCATTGACCTTGCATATTTATTTTAAACTGTGTCTGTAATTATTTAGTGAAAGACTTAAAGAAACAATCTGAAGTTGGCCACAGTTTATCTTCACTTCTTAAAATAACACAGATACCTCAGTGGCACAATCTTTGGTGACATTTTAATTCTACTGGCAGTCTTTGAAAAGGCCAGCTGGAACATCACAGGCAGACATCACTTTTGAAACCTTTCAGATACAATCTAATTGCCAAGCTTTTGAGTAGCAAAATAATGCATTTATATATAGATTAAACACAGTAATCAGAAGTGCCTTGCAACACGTCAGTAATTGTGAACAGCTGCATCAGACCAATGCAGCTATTAAAACTCCTTCATGCCCCAGATTACATGTATTTGGTCCAAATTACTCATGGGTGTATCTGTATACTTTTGGGGGAATACAGAGAATCATTTGGGATGCATTCATTTGCTGAAATATCTCCTTGATTATATTTTATTAAGAGAATGCATGGTACAAGGAAGCTCACAGACATGTACAAAAATAGTCTAGCACCATTTTTGCAGACCAAGCAAACACCACTGTAACTGAGTTGTATGGTGTTTGTGTGTCTAATAATGCTGCAGTGCTGCTGCCTTCCTTCAGGTTTTAGCTGAATCTGCAAAACACACAGTGCTCCTACAGAAATACCTTATCATAGAATGTCTGGGATTGGAAAGAATCTTAAAGATCTGGCTCCAAGCCCCCTGCCCTGGACATGAACACCTCTCACCTAGACCAGGTTACTTGGAGCTCTATGCAACCTGGACTTGAAGACTTCCAGAGCTGGGACATCCACAACTTCTCTGGGCAACCTGTTCCAGTGCTTCACCACCCTCACAGTAAAGAATTTTTTTTCATATCCAGTCTAAAACTAGTCTCTTTCAGTTTAAGGCCATTACCTTTGTAAGGAATTCCTCACCATTTTTCTAGTCAGCTTCCTTCTGATCTTGAGAGGCTGAAAGTAAGGTCACACTGGAGCCTTCACCTCTCCAGGTTGAAAAACCCAATTCTCTCAGCTTTTCCTCATAAGAGAGGTGCTCCCATCCCTCTGATCATCTTGTTGACCTTCTTTGGACCTGATCAATCAGGCCCATGTCTGTCCTGTGCTGGGCCCCCAGAGCTGATGCAGCCCTGCAAGTGGGGTCTCGCCACAGCAGAGCAGAGGGACAGGAACCCTTCCCTCTCCCTGCTGCCCACACCGCTTTGGATGCAGCCCAGGACACAAGTGGCTTTCTGGGCTGCAGGCACGCATTGCTGGGTCAGGTCCAGCCTAACATGGTAGGAAACCAGTACAAAACGGAGACAAGAATGCTGGGAGTGCTCTAGCCTTTGCTTTCATCCCAGTGTGCAGCTATAAAAACAATTTGTAGTAACAGCTAATGTTGTTCTGTGCCTGTTGCTGAGACATGTTTTGTGCCAGAGAGTGTTTGAGGACTGGAACGTGAAGTTGAAGAAATTCTTTCACTGTAATGGAAACCAGTCTTGTCATCATTGTTGTCATCATGCTGCCTTGTGTCTTTTCTTTCCCTTGGGGTTTTTATTAGAGGAAGTTTTCAGCAGCCTCTGATTCAGCTGCAGAAAGTTATGTCCTACAGAGGAGACCAAGAGCAAAGCTATCAAGGTCTCAAGCTAGGAAATACAGGGGAAGCCTGTATTGGTGTGGGGAGCTTTGCTTTGGAAGTCTGATGTGCTTTGTGTGCACTGTAATTTCCTAAGGAATGCAATAACATAGATTTTGACTGTGCTACTAATTTACAAAGACTCTGATTAAAGCTTCCTGAGAATTGCATAACTGTACTGTTTGCAGTGCTCAGGGACAGTGATCTTGTATTTTTGTTTCTTCTCTGTACTAGTTATGTAAGGATAAGTGTTTTCAGAAAGATCTCAGAAACTCAATAAAACAATGACTCTGCAAACCTTAGGCAAAGCTTTCTTGCTGCTGCTCCAGAGCCAGGGTTAAGTAAGATGTCCATTGAATTTAACAGTTTAGTGAGACTGCCAGAAAGAACTTGAAGAAATTTGAACCAAAAGTTTTCTGATCAAAAGTTTTTAAAGTCCTGTTGGTTTACTTGCTAGAACCTGAAGTAGCCTTGGGATTTGGCAGTTGTTCGACAGTAATGCGTCAGCAGTGGTGCTTCCTGCAATCCTGGCCAAGTCCAGATAAATGGAAAAGCTTGCATTTTGGAAAGTTTAAACATTCCTTAAAATATTACTCACCTTACCTTTGAATTTGAATAGTGTGTGAATGTATTTGAGAGGGACACTTTTGTCCCCTTTTTCAGAAAATGGGGTGGGGGGTGTATTTGGTATCATCTGGACTGTAGGACATGCTTGATGGCATTTATTTAAAATCTTCTGAAAATTGACCTAACACTGAGATAACAGGAACAACATTAAGAATGGGAAAATAATGATTTTCACTATTTTCTCTATTATGGGTTCTTTGTGGGTCAAGTCTGATAAAGTATGGGTAGTTTACCTGACGTAGATGCCCAAGTTCATTTTATGTCAGTCAGCTGTGTAATCTGTGTCCTTTTTCCCTTCATAAGCAGTCATCTCATTGTTTGGCTGCCTTGAATTATGTTACTTGTCTCTATTTACACTTTTGTTTTCCAGATGCAGACTATGCCCCACACCTGTTGCTTTCCTTTGACAAACATCTCTCCAACGTGCATGGTTTATGATGCTAACTTGCAAGCATTCTTTAATTATAAAAGGATATGTGGTGATCTGTCAAGGGACAGTTGTCTCTAATGGATTAAAAGAAGCTTATATGGTTTAAATATGAGTTATGCCTTTCAAATGCTGAAAATAGTTCAACTTACCTTGAACTGGTTACATAGTGTATTTGGTAGCTATGCAGGTAACTGGTTATTTTCTTAAGCTCAGATAGTTAATTTTGCACCTCTGGGTATGTTAAATGTAAAGAACAGGAAAAAACCCTCAGACAAGTAAGGAAACCGACAAGTGTTGTTAGATAAACTGTTCCCAAGCTTCAGCCCACAGGAAAAAATGAGACACTGGTTAAATAAAACCTGTCCTCTGCCATGTAAGTTCTCAGCTGTTGAGAATCAAAATTTTAGTGTCCTAACTCATCAACTCTTGCCACCTTCCTCTAGTAAACAGTAAAATGAGAATAAATTAATGATTGGCCATTTGGAAAATAAATGACTTCCTGAAAGATAGGGATAGCTATCTTTCATAAAGCATAACACCATAAGAACGACGGGATGTTTGGTAATGCTGGGAAAAGCAGAGAGGTTTTCAGGTATAAAGTATTTTCTAGAAGTCTGGAAAACTGCTAAATACAAATTGAGTAACACCACTGTGAGTTAAACTAGATCTGTGTCTGTTGCATCACCTCATATAAAAGTAAGCGGTAGCTGCAGAATTGAGTGTCCAAGTAAGAGCTGAATTTTACAGCTGCGTTGTTTTAAGGGCTTTTTTCCGCACAATTTTTTTGTATAATTACTGCCTTTGAAAAATTCCAGGATATTGTCAGTAGAAAGTCATGTCTGTGGCAGAAAACCCTATGAGGTAATGAAAACACATACTGTGCCTGTCAAATATTACTCACTTACTTTGGCTATGAGGCAAGACAAAAGTAATGTTTGCAGCATTGTGACAGATCTCAACAGGCTTTGTGACCATCAGATGTTTTCCATCAGTGATTAGTTGCCCACAAAAGCAACTTAGTTGCTTCATATGCTCTAAGTGTGCTGTGACTGTTACCCCCTAAGTATTTTGAGCTGAGAAGGATGAAAGGTTTTGTTTGTTTGTTTGTTTTTTTCCAAAACCTAGATGGTGGGAAAGGAAAACTTCATAATTAGCTGGATGAGTTGGAGTCATATGGGCTTACTAATTTTTCTCTTCTTGCATGGTTGTTGCAAATAGCAGAAGAATTACAGGACTTCATTTTATGCACTTTGCCTAATAATTGTGTCCTTGGCCAATTTATTGACTGCTGGAACGAGCTGTTAAAAGTCTCTGCTGCTTTGTAATCTTTCTTGCTTAGCTTCTGCAGAAAACAAAATAATTTCCAGCTGCAGCTCATACTGTGACAGTTGATCTTTGACTTCTCTTTCCTTTGAAGGTGAGACCTGTTGGCCAGGTCATCTTGAGGTCTTAATGCAAATAGTTGAAAGGAAAGGAAAACATAAGGAAAACCCCAAAATGAAGTTGTTAGGTATCTAAAACTATAATAGACAACCATATTGAGGCATCAATAGCTTTTCTCTCAGCATGTTAGACCTGTAACACATGCTGCTAAGCTGACCTTAAATATATAACCATAAATATATAACCATATAAACAATACATGGAAACGATAAAGTGCAAGAAAAGCTGCACTTTAGAAAAGTCTGTAGTGGAAAAGTTAACAGCTTCTGCCAAGTGCATGCTCATTAAATTGATACAGTAATGATTCTGGCTGTGGTTTATAGTACTTCAGCTCTGCTATCCACAGCCAGTGCCACCTGTGGTGGTTTTTCCCTCTGGGGACAGCCTGTGGGAGCCCCCCAAACACATCTGCTGCAATGAGGGCTGTTTCAGGTATGTGCTGGCTGCAGTGTCCCTGTGGTGAAAAGGCCCCTGACAGCCTTTGTGGCACTTTGCCAGTCAGGTCCTTTGCTCGTGCACCTCGAGGATGAGTGTCCATCCCTTGCTACTGGGGTGACATGGGAAGGAGGAGAGAGGTGTCTGAGAAGGCTAAGTGGGAAAGAAAATTGGCTGGTTTGCTGGTGGGTCCTGCTGAGAAGTCAGACAAAAGCTTAATGGTATTCCTGACCTTAATGGGAAATAACTGAACCCACAGCATGTCCTATTAAATCAACACGAGTTTATCCTTTTAATAGATTTATTGTCATGTTTTTTATTGGTGACTACTGCCATGTCCCTGGCTTTTCTGGAGCAGTCCCAGGCTCAGTAATTTTCCTGACAGCCATGCAGTTGTGGTAGGCTTTGCACATGTCTGCATATTGTAGTTAGGATGACGCATAGCTTGAAACACCACAGATGGAAATCCAGAAGCTGAATTATTAGGTTACTCA
This sequence comes from Aegithalos caudatus, assembly GCA_013389925.1. Classification (NCBI taxonomy): domain Eukaryota; kingdom Metazoa; phylum Chordata; class Aves; order Passeriformes; family Aegithalidae; genus Aegithalos; species Aegithalos caudatus. The sequence continues at coordinate 16,290 of WEIU01024415.1, forward strand.
TATTTCTCCTTGTATCACCTGAAGTGTGGAAGAAGCAGAAGGTGGTAGGACAGTTGGGATTTTGCCAGATTTCAGGACAATACTTGTGGAATCTGGGTGGATGCCACCACTTCCCATGCTGCTGACCTAGTGAAGGACAGGGCTCTTCTTCACTGTTGCTGCCTGACACCTCAGAAACAGTTTTCATCCCATTTGATTAACTGCACTCCCACTGTCCTTCTCAGACTTCCAGAAAGTAATGAATGAGTGAGCTGTTTTGTAGAGAGGAGGGTGTGCTTAGCTCCCAGAAGAGGTAAAATATAATCTAACAGCTTTCTAAATTGCCAGCTGCTTCATTTGAGAAAAAATGCTCATTCCCACACACATGCTTAAGGGGAAAAAAATAAACCAAATAAGGACATGCTGGGGACTGGGGAGCTGTTTGTGGTGAATTTCCAGTTAAAATAGATATGACTACACTTTTGAGTTTATTTGGGCTATGTTTTAAACAAAGGAGGTAATTTAAACATTAGTCACCATATTGTGGAAAGCACTGGAAAAATAATTCAGTGCTTAGTCTTGAATCTTTTAAATTATTACTTAGATTTGATGACAGACTAAAGTCAATGTGAAGCTGAGCCCCTTTTTTAAAGATTTTGGAGGATTGACTAGATCTATGAGTTACCAAGACATATGCTTTTCTTCAAGATGTCTGTTTTTAAAAGGTAGCTTGCTGTCTAGTAAGTACTGATAAAGAAAATCAAATGTATAAATTATAGTTTATTAGAAGACCAGCTATAATTGTTTTATCCTGTCATTTGCACTTAGCTGTTATGTCAATACTGTTTCTTAGCAAGACAGCTTCAGGAAGGCTTAAAGAAAAGAAAAAAAGTAGTTATAGAAAGACATAACTGATAAAAATTACCTTGATTGTTTAGACTTGCTGAGCTAACACTTGTATGGAGGCTGCTTTATGACTTTCCTAGGACAAGTGGCAGCAATCTGCTGTAGGAGTCTCGGTGCTGCATGTGTGTAGGACTGTTGGGACAGGGGTGGTGATGAGAGATCTCTGGAGTCAAGGCTGGTCTTAGGGCAAGCAGTTTATTGCACAGGTCCTGGGTGAAAGGGGGTCTGCTGAGAGCTGCCAGCCACAGCTCAGAGCAGGCCTGAGAGAGAAAGAAAAAGAGCAGAGAGAAAAAAGGTGGAGAAGTGTGGACAAGAGGAAAGAGTGGAAAAGGTGGAAAAAAGTGACCGAAGTTCCTGTTAAAATACATTAAATCTTTTTCTATACTGAATATTCTAATTTCTACTTACCAGTCTAGTACAAGATACAAATCCTATAGCATTTACATACAGCCTATAAGAATCATTACATTACCGTTTGTGTTACACTTTAAGAGTTGCTCNCTATAGCATTTACATACAGCCTATAAGAATCATTACATTACCGTTTGTGTTACACTTTAAGAGTTGCTCTTTGAACCCTTTCTGCCAGGCCAGTAGGGTCTGCTCTGACCCTTGGACTTTTTGTAAGGAGAAGGGCATTGTTCAATCAAGAGGGGATTACCTTCAGCCAGCCATAACATTGTTTTGTAGTCGTTCACTAACTAGGGCATCTCAGACATTGAAACTTGCTTTCAATACTATTTCACTTAGAGGTTTCATATTCTCAAAATCTAAGCAATCATATTTATATGGCATTCTAGTTTCATCTTTCCCAACAATCTGCCAATCAGGATTGTAAAGCATCAGCCATACTTGGTACTGGGGATGCTTTACCTGCTCGAGCTTTAATCAGGGGAGTCATGGGCAAATGAACTAACCATAACATGGTATTTCTCGGCTGCTAAACTTTCTGCCTTCATGGAAGCAAAAATCATGTTTTTAAAAGCTTCTGACAGACAGAAGGTAAGTGAGATAAATTCTGTGGTATTTTTTCCTTAGATTTTTGTTTGGTTTTTGGTTTTGCTGTAATAGAATAAAATATTATCTGCCTGCACTTAAATTCTCTTTACAAATGTATTGGTAGGGTTGCCACAGACCACAGGAATGAGACTATGAGGAGTAGTTGTCTTTGGGAGGTCTTAAAAACAACTAAACCTTTGTGGGTAGGAATACCAAAGCACAGGGCAGCTTTTTTCTTTCCTAAAATATCAGCTCTGTTTATTTTAACACATCATAATGAAATCACAAGCCTTCTTTAAATTTAAGAGGAGAGACCTAAATTTGATTTGGCCAACCAACTGTCAAGTAGCTGTTAAAGCAAGAACATAATTTTTCTTTCTTTTACCTGACCTGGTGTACCCTGGTGTGCTGGGGGAGACACACTGTGAGGATGTGGAGGTATCTTATAGAGTATACCAAATGTAAAAGGCTGACAGACACATTCAATTAATTTGCACCCTTTTAAACTTACTGCAAGTGTAGCATCTGTTGAGAGTGACTCACAAACTAGCTCTGTTCTAGTGCCCAAGCACCCTCTGGGTGCAGCACTGACATTTCCCTTGTTTGATTGTAATTAACACTATTTGTCATAATTTGGTATGTTCAACTGAATGTAAGCTAGCATTAAAAACAAAGGGAATGACTGATGAAATAAAATGTTGACAGCCATCTCTTAGCAACCACAATGACCAGTATACAGATTTAAAAACATTGCTGTTTTTTAAGGCAATTTAAAATTTCTTTTAAAAAGAATTTTTTTTTCAATGTCTGCAACAGATTCTGATTTTCATTGAGTTGTACTTAATGATGATTTTGCTATCTCTGCTTTTCCATATGTTGGGCTGTGGACAGGTTTGCAATCTCAAGGCCACAGATGCTTGCCCTGGCAAGATTGCTGAAGTGCTGATGTACCAAGTGATGTTGCCTGGGGCAATGTGCTTCTACAAAACTGTGGGAAATGCAGTTGTATGTTCTTGTATTAATGTATGCAAGGAAACCATTTCTGAAGGTGTATAAGTTGCAACAAGAAGCAACTTTTACAATCTTTCTGTTCTTCTATTGTTGTAAGCTAGAGCAAAATTGGTAAGAAATGAATTATGTCTGTGATGCAGAAGGGGGCTTGTTTTTAAGGAAAAAAAGTAGTATATTTGGATTGTTCTTCTTTCTGTGCTTTAAATTATGTCTACATTTGTTTTTATTCAGATAACCCCTAGTGAAAATCATGGCTTGTTATATATGTTAAATGCTTTCTGCTTGTCATCTTTGTTCCATGAGTTGACTAATTTACAGAAAGCAATTTTATTTAGCTTTCTCCCCTGTCAGTTGTCTCCCCTCTAGAAGTAAAATGAAGCTAACCAACAGAACTGTAGACTACAATGGCAAGACCATAAAAAATTCAGGTTTTTGGAAGGAAGATCTGACCAGTGGCTTTTCAGGGATGTAGTGTCTACTGCCAAAACTTGTCTCCTGATGATTCACCTGCTAGGAAAAAGGAGTTAATTCTGAAAATTGGAAGGGCAGGATGCGAGACAGGAAGGGAATCCCTCCTCTTTTCCACCCTTCTATTAGAAAGATTCAGTTCAGAAACACAAATGAAGTTCAGAGGAAGTTTTCAGTCATTGACTTAGTTTGGTGGATGTGGCAGTGTTAGGTTTATGGTTGGGTTTGGTCTTAAAGACCTCTTTCAACATAGATGAATCTGTTACTCACTGAAGGTGTTGCACTTGTATTTCTCACAAGGGTTTGAACAATTCTGGTTACAGAAATATGAAAACAGCAAACACAGCAGCTATGTTGATACCAGAGTTGTGTTCTTCTTTATAGAAGGGCTCTTATAAGCACAGTTACCTTCCTGTGACTTCCCCATTGAGTTTTTCTTTTGCTTTTATGGGGGTTTAAATGGATGGTGGATGATGGAGCTTTAAATGGAGTTCAGAGGAGGCAGCTCTGACATGTCATTTGGATTCTAGGCTCAAGAAGATTTAGAAGTGGCTGAGGGTTTGCTTCCATAATGTTGATTACTGAGATAACAGTGTTGCCATTGTTGATCAGTCCTTGGAGATGGTGTATCAAATTGTACTCAGTGCAGAAGAACTGTAGTTTTAGCTTTAGTAATATGTTCTTCTGCTTACTGGTAACTATAGAAGGGTTCTGTCAAATTGCTTGTGTCTTTTTTTTTTTTTTTTTTAACTGGGTGAAATACTTGCAAAGTGAATGAATAATAGGGGAATTTAAAGAATGAATAGTTTTTGCTGGACCTACTGCTTACAGTGAAGAGTGGACTAATTCATTTTCCTAATAAGGCTGCTCTGGAAGTTGGAATGTTTTGAATTGCATTAAATGTCATGAAAGTATTCATCAGAGAGGATTGTCTTGTGGTATGTTTAGACAGAAAATTTGATCATGTTTGGTCAAAATGAGCCATTTACACGAGCTAAATATATAGTTCTGGGTTGTTTTTTTTTCCCTCCAGTAAAAAATGAATGACTGATGTAGAAGCTGTCAAAAAAAATTGTGCACTTTTATTTCCAGTAATAGTTTGTCAGTAAGCAATGACTGCAGCTGCTGTTTTTGTTGTTTATAGTAATTCTTATGAAGTTTGATACAGTAACCATTTGCCAAGGTCTTTTGTGTGAGTTGTTTATAATAAGCCTAAATACTGAGCTCTTATGTCTATGCTTTGTTTGTATGTTATTGAAAGTATTGCATAAACTAATATGCTGAAATGCTAGTTTTAAATCATTCAGAAAATACCATGCTTCAAGCCATCCTGCTTTTTCTAGTAAGTAGTAACAGGACAAGTGTGTCATCTCGTTCTGAAAACCTTTTCATCAGTTATTCATACATTCAATGGGACCAAACCTGCATAAAATCCTAATATGTTTAATTGCTAGGTGTTAAGTGAAGTGCTAACAGCTAAGGAGTATGCACGAGTCTGTGGTTTAATTATTTTTTGGCTGTGCATTTCAGTGGTATCTATGAAAGTATTGTGGGAAATGGCCCCGAAGGAAGAATTTTCTTAAATGTGTGTGTTGGATGTGTTTTGCTTTTCAGCTTGAAGTGTGCCTTTCCTTTTGTACTGTCTTGTCTAACCACCATGCATTTTTCACATTATGATCTTGGTGGCTCAGTTTGCTGGGTGAGCATTTTCCTTTTACAATATGGGATAAATCACAGATTTTTAGTCTGATGTCAACAAGGCCAAGCTAAACTGTTTAAAGTATGTCTGGGCACACAAATTTATGTCCTTGGTTCAAGTATGTTTGTAGGGAAAGTGTTGTCTGTCAATTTAAAAGGAACATCATGAACATTTTGGTTATCAAGCTCTTTTTTTTCCACCCTTTTTTTTTCTTTTTCTATGATATTTTTGAAGATGAATTTCGAAAAGTATATCTTCTGGTTGTCTGGTAATAGTGGTGTGAAATCATTTTTGCTCAGTTCTGTGTTGATGAGTATAGAGGCAATGTTGTCCATTATAAACTCAAATTTTATTGTTTTCTAAAAACCGAAGAAAAATAAATATGTTCATTTTATGAGACTTAAACAAAAGTCCAGCATTAGTGAAGAGAAGTTATTTTTTTTCTCAAGCATGAAATGGGGTAGTTGGCTTGAATAATTAATGTCTTCCTAATTTCTCCTGTTGGTCCAGCTTAATAGATGCATAAAACATTTCAAATTGCTGTATTAAAAATGAACAAATTTACCTAAGATAGAGATGATCTTAAAAAAGAGTTTCCATACGTATCGGCATTTTTTTCTCCCTTCTTGTTGCTTTTGTTCCTTCAAATTGACAACTCTGCAATTAGGAGTGATTAATGATGCACCCCAGCGCTTTGGAGGGCCAGAGGTCAGGCTTTCATGGGCTGCACACTGTGGGAAAGGGGAGAAGGGACCTGTTCCCCAGAGCAGACAAAACCCTCTCTCTGTTGAGAACTGCTGTTGATGTGGCACAATGTGTGTCAGCAGCCATGCACGAGTGGGGAACGCCAAGTGCAGAACTTCATCTTATCATGCTGTCTTAATTTTTCCTTTATTTTTTACTTCTCTTTTTTCCCCTGACAGCATGGCATCTGGATTATACATATTTTCCTTTTTTTAAGGTAGATACTGAAAAAACAGTGTTGTAGATTCAACTTGAATACTTCTTGTTTCCTACAGAGGAAAGAAAATTAAATATTTTATGTATCTGTGGGTGGATGTGGTGAATAGAACAGGGAAACACTTTAACATTAAAGAATTTGTTTTTTACAATTCTGTTCATGTTTTTCTTTTCCAGAGTGTCTTCTATACAAAAACCTGATCATTTTCATGTGACAAAGGTATGTTCATCATCAGAAGCAAGAAATGTAGCATGTGACACTAACTGATACCTATCTGTCAAAACCTGTTGTTGATAAGCACTGGCATTCAAACTTTGAGTATAACATGCTTGTTTTCCTCCTAAAAAAAGAAGGGAGAGACTTGGAAATGATTATCAAAGAGAAAAAAGAAAAAAGGTGAATAAATGTTATTCTCCAAATTGGGGAACTTTTTTAAGATATTACTGGTGTTTTCCCTCTGTACCTAAGAGAGAAACAGAAGCGGGTAGACTTTTTTTGGTAGCAATTTAAAAAATTTTTCTGTGGGGATTTGTTTGTTTTAATGGACACTGAAATCTTTCCTGGAATTTGAAAGAAACTTATCCAAATATTACAGTTTCAGAGAACAAGTCCCCTCACTTTCATTAAAGCTCTGGAGAATGATTTGTTCTTGAGTTCTTCTAATGTTTTATACTATGCAACAGTTTCAAAACCCCCTTTCTGATAAAAATGCTGTTTGCAAACTTGAAAATACTTATAAATAGCCTGTACTTGAAAAGTCTCTCCAGTGGACGTAATTAATGTGTAGTATATTACTGTTCTGCTGACCATGACCTTTAAAGGCCACAGTTAGGGAACCACAATGTTAAAATGTAGTTCCCAGCACAAAATCTCAACCAAACCAAAAAATCAGATTTCTTGAGCGTATTATCTGACATGGGTATGTGGAGACACTGGGGAGCATCAATGTGCTCTCGTTCTCCTCCTAAAGGTCTTAGCAACAGATCCGTGTGTGAACGCTTGCACATTCCATTTGTGTGTGGGGAACGTGCATATCTCAAATTGGGTTTGAGACACGGAATGTGGATTTTCCTAAAAAGCTCTAGTTTTCTCCACGGTGGGTTTTGCAACAGAGCGGTTTTTCAGTTTCGTGTGAGTTTGATTTGTGGAGTGTGTTTTGGATATGCCGAGAGGACCTAGCATTGTGGAATTTCATATTGATTGCGCATGTTGGGATCATTCCCTTTCCTAAAATGCACGGCTCGGGTTGTTTTCCCATACATTTCGTGGCTGCAGTCTTGATAAAGCTTGCTTCTGTGCTTCTCGCTGGGTGGGTCGTCTCCCCCGAGAAGAGCTACAATCCCCGCTGAGGAATGTGCATGCGTTTGGCGTGGTTTTGTGTGTTTCTGTTTTGTTTTTCGTCCCACGTAGGCAGAACCCACCGAAGTAGTTAAGCCTGTGCCCATTGCCTCTGCCGTTGCACCCAAAGTCACTGCCGCAGCCAGCGTGGCTTTCAATAAGACACCGAGGCCGTTTGGAGCTGTAACCTCCTCCAAGGTCACCTCCATCCCATCGCCATCCTCCGCCTTCACGCCGGCGGCGTCGGCCGCGTCCCCGTGTGCCGTGCCCGGAGTGCATGCTAACGCCAAGCCTAACGCTGAGCCGCGGCCGCCTGTGCTGGGCNGGGGAGAGTAAACAGCAAAATGGGTAGGTGGGATTTTGTCTTTTTGCTGTGAGGGTCTTTCCTCACAGGAAAAAAGCCGGGCTTGTTTGAGGGCTAAGGAAAACAGCTTGGAGGAGTTGTTTACTCCTCAGAAATCCATATCTCAGAAATTATTTTAAAAGCCATGCTCCAAAGGGCCCAGCTAGACTTTTGGTGATGGTTTTTCTCACGAGTGACGTATCAGTTTATAGAGTGTCACGGCTAAATTGAGCAAGGACCATGGAATGCTTTACACAATGTGTCCTATCCCCATGTGTTCCGGACCTTACAACAAGCCTGGTATTAATTGCAATGTCCAGTCTCACTGTGTATTTTGACACCCAATACAGCGACTGAAAGCAGCAGGCACTCGAAAGTGCAGAGTCATCTGTCAAGAAGGGTCAGTGGGTGCTGTGATGGCTGGGAATGAGATGCTATGGAAGACCAACTGTGACCCTTGCAGAACCAGTGGAAAAAAGTCCCAGGAGGGAGGCAAATGGACAAATGCCTCATTAATTCTCTGCAACACAGGAGAAGCTTTAAGATGTCTTCTAGGAAGCTGAGGGGGTTAAGTGAATTTTTTGCAGTGCTGTAATATAAATACCTCTACTTTAAATTTTACCTTCACCCTAAACAAGCAATGCAGATTTTAAATGTGAGTAATTTCCTTATTCAAATAATTGTTTATGTTGAAGTGAGCATCAGAGACTGAACATTTAAGGGGCTGTAAGGAGACATAAAAGGCTTTATCTGGTGCAGCATCTAGACTAGTAAACAATAGATTAGTAAACTAAATTGAGCCCAGCAGCAGTCCTGGGAATACAGACCTGCAGCAAGATTTTGGCTGGGGATGCCTTGGGCTCTCCCAGAAATTCCTGGGCAGAATTTGGGAGCTGTAGCACCTCAGGGACTGGTTTTCCCAGTGCCTGCTGTGCTGGGGGGAGAGGAGGAGGCTGGGAATGAGCCAGTTGGCCTCTGTGACCAGCAGTTGAATTAAGTAATAAAAAGGGCAGGAGGGTAACTGTAGGTTTCTCTTCAGTTTTAAGAATCTGAAACCTGGGCTTAAAATGTAAAAGCTGTGATTACTATGTCCCAACCCACAAAAGAAAGGGACTGGAAGAATAGGCCTTGTGCCTCTCTTCTCTGCTATTCACTCAGTGTAGAAAGTACATGAAAAACCCTATGGAAAGGTAAACATCCATGCCAACTAAAATACTGAATAAGTTGCAGTTTCAGTTGAGTTTCTTATGGAGTAAAAAAACCCCAAAACTTCTTTAGGTACTTATTCCCTTTATGTTGTTGTAGGAATATTTTCCATATGTGGACTCATAATGCAGCCTGTATGCATTTTATATTGCACTGTAGCCATGGTAACTTCCAGTCCTTTCTTAAACAGATGGCAGGAATTCACTCTGCAAAAAGTGGATTGAAACTGAGGGATCCAAAAGACTTGCTCACTGCTGGTGAGCAGTTGTTGAATACACTTTGGCAAACCCTCTCTTATCTTTCCAGGAATATTGTTTTAGCAAATAACTGTGTAAGGAGTATTCAAAAGCAGCAATTAGTACTGAAAAGGAGGAACAATAGCAACAAAATTAAGTCTTCTGGAAGGAAGTGCTGCAGGCACAGAGTAGGCACTTTACAATCAAGATAGGATGATGGGGGTGAGCACTGCTATGTGCCCTACCTTACTTGGAGGATGAATAATACCATCAAAGAGGATGAATAATCACAGCTGAGAGGTGAAGAAATCCCTATCTCACTATCAGCCTTGCAGATCTAGATTGAAAAAGTTTGAAAACATTTCAGAGTTGTAAAAATCTACATTATTTTGCAGTCTTTCTTACAATATTGGGCTGCCTAAGTGTCCTGCACTCCGAAAGCACAAAACAAAACAAGCAGACAAATCCCATTAAGGTGATTATATTGGTCTGCTGCTACACTACTTAATTTTACCTAGAAAAGTTAAGCTTCTACAGTGATGTTTAAATGCCTCCCCATTTATAATGGTATCGGTGGCATCTATAAAATATCACGCACATTGAAGTTTGGAATAATTGATCAGTTGAAATGAATTCCATTTTGCTTCTGTGCCTTGTATGATTCATTTTCTCAAAACATGCAAAAAACCAACTTGTACCTTGTTCATAGATGGCACTGCTTAGCAAATTCAGTTCTTTAAACATGCACCTTGTTTTACTCATAATTTCCTCCTTTCCCCTTGGCTTCCCTCGAAAAGCATTCCGGATGTAAACTATTTGACTTCAGGATGGGAAAGGAAGTTTAATTTCCCTTGTTTAGTTCTGCTTTAGAAAGCAAGCAATTTGCCTTCCCTAGCCTGTGTGCAGTTGCACTTTTATCAAGACCTTTTTGCCAGCTCTTGCATGAAGATGTGCCTGCTGCTTAAAACAGGTAAGATGTCCATAGATTTCACTCAGTTTAAGCTCAGCTGGGCTAAAGTTTTCTCTTGTAGGTTCTCTTGATGTTTGTAAGTTTGACTTACGTGATATATGGCTTTACCAGAGCTTGGATTTGGAAACTCCTGTACTCTTTTAAGAAGCAAAGAATCAATTAACACATCCAATACTTTTTTTTTTCCCTTGCAGATAGCAGCAGTGACAAAGTTAGTATCAACAGCACTGGACTGGAATTATGGTTATTTTTCCTATTGGAATAACCAGCATGTATTCTGGTTTTGCAAAATTACAGCTCTTACAGAGTTACATATTTAAATTTTGCAAAACAGCTTCAGCTTTTCTTAGTGTAATACATTATTTTATCTGCATTGGACATGATGTGACTTTGCTTTTCACTGTACTACATTTTGCAGCTCATTTTTATTCTACAAAACATTTGTGTGGTGTTTGTGTGTACTGATAAATTCTTGGTGCAACTGTGGTTCATTGGTGTTGGTAATACAACTAGTAAGTGGTGAAATACAGTATAAAAATAAAATTGCTTTGAGAACTGTGGAATGAAGGGCTGGATTCTGAATTTATACAGGAAAAGAAAACTCTATAATGTCTGTATACTCTGATCCGTGCCTGTTAGGATGATAAACGATTGAGGTTTTTGGCTTCTCTTTTCTCCCCTTTGCCTCAAGGCTGAGTTAGCAGAGAGGCTGTCTCACTGAGTTTTCCTTTGTCTCTGGCACCACCTTGTTGCCTCAGTGAGTCATTACTAGTAGACTCTTAAGCCTTAAAAAGGAGACCAGTGGGACAAGGGAAGTCAGAGGGATTTTTTTCTTTATACCACTTTCAACAAATGTGAAAGACTACTTATTTCACTGGGGTAATTGGTAGAATGCAGTAAACTGCACGTAAATAATCACATTTTCATGTATTTCCACACCTTTAATTACTACATTAACTTTCAGATTCCATTTTTGCTATTAACTGTTCAAGATGCTTTACTTCATTTTTCTCTGTTCTCCATCCTGGAATTGCCACTGCCTTTGTCTCTATACCTTTTTCTTTCATAACTTTGATATGTGCTACATGCTCCTCACTAATACTGTGTGTCAATAAATTACATCTTTTGGTATAATTTTGTACCATACCTTTCACATTCTTTGAAGTATTAAGTATTTTTTAAGCTTAAGTTTTTACTAATGCATTCTATTTAATGGAATTCTCATTCTTACTTGTTAACAGTTAACATCATTCCTCCCTCATTTTCCCTCTTTCTTCTCCAGAAAGACTTTGAATCATAAAAGTACAGTGAGGAGGTAGTGTCAAAAATAAAAGTGACTTTTAAACTTTTTTGTTGGGTTTTGATTTTTAATATGTGCTAGAAGTTTTATGTCATAAGGGCTAAGTTTTCACAGTTTTCTTCTTGTAAATTACATAAAAATAAATGTACAATTAGAGGGTCTTGAAGATGAATGCTTTGGAATAACAAATATAGAATACAGGAGTAATTTATGTAGTTTGAGCCTTTTGTTCCCATTTCCCAAATTGACACATTCTTTACATCACTTACTGGAATCAAAGGTTTTAGATCTTGTACTCTTGAAAGTCTTGCTATTGCAAGGATTGATAATACTCTGTAGGTTACTGTAGGGAAAGTTTCCAGATGGAACAATCACCCCACTGTTTTTCTTTCGAAGAGGATACCTCCTCATTATGCCTCAGAACGTGGCCATCTATGCTTTCAGGTGGCCTGGCTCTGATCTAGGCTTTGCCAAGTGCAAAAGACTTGCTGTGTACTGGGTGGTCCTTGCATGTGCACACATCTGTGCTGTGCCACTCAGGACCTAAAGGGAGAATTTGCCAAGGGGCACCTGTTCTGGGCTAGGTAGACTACCCTGCTTTAGCAAAACAAATTCCCCTCTCATCCCTATCGGGAAACCACCACGAGTTTAATTAAAGTATGTGAGTTCCGTGCAGTAGTTTTAGTGGTAGAATGAGAATATGGATATTAATTGAGTTTTAGTGCCTTTCTCGTAGAACTAATTCAGTAGAATAATTAGCTACATTTCTGTTTCATTTCAACTTTCTGACTTTATTTCTTCTTTTCTTTTTCTCCTTTTCCTGTTTATGCTGGGGAAACTTTCCCTTTCTGTCTTACTCTGTCGCCTCCAAGGAAAAACCCACCCAAACGGTAAAAGTTTAAACATGTAGATGTCTTGATAGTACTGTCTTTTACTGCTTCAAGCATTCCATCGGTGCAACAATGAGAAATATTTTAGTGGGGTTAGAGTAATTACGAAAGATGTGCTTGGTTCAGAAAACTGTTTTAGCTGTGTTTAGCTGGGCCTCAGCTGCTGCCTTTCTGCATCCCAGTGCAGAAGCAGCCTTTAAATGCTGTGACAAGTCCCAGTTGCACCCGTGCCTTTGTAGCTGGGCAAGAGTGAGGCGTTTCCCGGAGCCATACCCTGACTGCAGTGTGTGTCCCCGCACAGCCCCCCTCGGAAGCACATCGTGGACACCTACACGGAGTTCTACCACACGCCCACCCACAGCGACGCCAGCAAGAAGCGGCTGATTGAGGACACCGAGGACTGGCACCCCCGCACCGGCACCACCCAGTCCCGCTCCTTCCGCATCCTGGCCCAGATCACCGGCACGGATCACAGTGAGTACCGCCCTGCCGCCGCCCTCGGGGACCCTGCGCGCACTGCTGCTTTCAAAGCTGGGCGTCAGGGGACGTGGAGAATGGGACATGTCACTGTAAACACCTGCCGTCACTTAGGAGTTCAGGATATATATATTGCTGGACGTTATTCCTGATTGAGCTGAATTAAAACAGTCTAGATAAATCCTAAAATTTCCGTTTCTACTCCCAAATGTATTTAACGATACGTATTGGTTGTTTCTTTTCCTCCCGTATCACCAAAATGGTGACATTCCCGATCAAATTTAGTGCTTCAGAACAATTAGGTGTTTTCTGGCATGTAGAAAGTCTTAGTCATACAAAAGTACTTGATCTGCAATGATGTAACCAATCAGAAACATAAATCCATAGTTCCTCAGTTTATTCCCAGATTGTTTCCACCTGCTGCTCATGCTATGGTGTGATTACATGTATTGGTGGAGTGGAGCAGGTGATGTGCTGAAGATCATTCCCAGTCATATTATTTTATGCTAAAATTTGAATTTCAAGTTATGTTGTCAGCCATAAGTCATGAACTGAGATTTGTGGTTTTATGTGAAGGCCACTGGATTTGCTATCAGAGGCTTCGAGCTCTTATTCTTCAGCTTTCCTCAGCTAGAGCTGCAATAAAGAAGGCATTGAGGCAACTATACCTCCTCTCTAGGGGAAGATTTGATTAAATCAACTGTTTTTAGAAGCCAGTTATAACATCTCCCAAAAGAGGGGTTATTCTAGGGGTCCATGTGTGATAAATATTCTGACTTGGGACCTGATTGTTTTGTGGTCCTGTGTTCACTTCCCTTCATCAGTCCTTGTAAGGGCAGAACATGGGACCTGAACATCAAATAACATGTTATCCAGTCAAGATGAATTTATCATGTTGACAAATTGCTAGCAAACTAGATTTGCTAGCCTTAAAATCAGGACTGGGAATTTACATTATCCCTTGTGCAGACCTCTAGAACCATGGAAATAGCCTGGCTGCAAACAGATGCTTGGATTATCACCTGATATAAACCCACTGGATGTTCATCCAAAAGAAATACCTCTTAACTTCCATTCATCTTCACCTTCTCAAATCACCTTTCTCAATGCCAGCATGGAGAGTGGGCCAAGGGGAAGGGCAGAGCTGCTTTTCAGCAGTTGTGCTAGCTGAAAAGGGGCTCTTGAAGTTCATAGACATAACTCACATCCATTGGGGCGTATTTAGAATCAAAGAATCCTAAGAAGCCTTGTAATTTCCTGCTGTAGTGAATCCATTGACACAGCAGAAAATCTCAGTGTTGTGGTACAGTGTCTTTGGTGCCCTAGAAAATAAAAATTTTCTGTTTTCCTTTAGTGAAAGAACCAGAAAATGAAGCTGGGAAGAAGACTAAGTGAGTTGATGTTTTACATTTTTATTACTTTAATACTTTGCATGTTTTCATTCTTAACTTGTAGTGTTTGGTGCACTAATGTGACATCTGGGTGTTTTTAAAATGTTCCTTCCATTTTTGCCTTTTACTTCATTCAGCATGTAAAAATCAAGATTTCTTTTCTCCATAGACAAAATATTTCTAAAAGCTGTTGGTGCAGTCCAGTAGTAATGTTTATGCAAGAGTCTGTGTAGAGGTTTTCTATAAGCTTGGACCAGTTTGGTTGCCTGTATGAGGTCAGCTTGTGTTTTCCTTTTCCAAGTGTAATCAGGTATTTTTGATTTGTGAGTGTGGATCTGATTGCAAGACATAGGTGGGAAGTACTGCTGTTCTGGCTGCAAGTGAGGGTCAGCTCTCTGCTTGCTTTGGGATAAGCATTCCTCAAAAGAAGCACCAACCAGTGGCTAAATCTAATGGTTCTTGAAGTCAGTGAGACTTTCTTTACTGACTTTGACTAACACTGGATCCAACTTTTTGACAGAGAGGAAGACAGTGAGATAGGGATAGTGCATGGAGTTTGCATGATCACTTGTGAAACTGCATAAGAAAAACTTTCTTTCTTTCTTTCTTTCTTACTTTTCTTCTATCACTTCTTTCCACAGGGAAAAGGTTCCCATCCACGTCCTTAGCCCCAAATATACAAAATTACGTGACTGGCACCATGAAGTCTCAGCACGTGTTCTTAATGTCCAGTGATTTTACCCAAGTTGCAAAAGCAAAATACAAACACTTCCTTCCTTTCTTCTTTTCCATCTGCTTTGCAAAAAAAAAAAAAAAAAAAAAA
>WEIU01024415.1:31318-46199 GCA_013389925.1 Aegithalos caudatus
AAAAAAAAAAATGTATTTCAGTAGCCTTTCTGCAAGAGAAATTCTAGCCTTTTCTATACTTTTCTAACACTTTCCTACTGATGTGTAAAAAATGGGATGAAAATGTTTTTGTGCTAATCATTAGTTGACAAAAAGTACATATTCAAAACTTAACAACATGGGTGGCTGAATCTCCCAATGTGGGGGAGGAGATGGCTGTTTCAGTTCTTTTTTTCTGCCTGAAAGAAGTAATTTGTATTGCTGAGTTTGAGTTCCTGTGGGCTGTTAAAAAGCAGAAAATTCTGAACAAATGAATAAGAAATTGTATTACCTTGATCCTTGGGCTGGGGGAAGAAGATGCAGAGGGGATTCTATGCACTTATTCCAAATTATCATGCCTACCAGGAAAATTATCTTGGATTTCACTAGATTATCAGCAGGTCAATTTTAGAGTGGTTGTAAATGTTTTACAAAGTACAGCAAGAAGACAGACTACTTTTAAGCAAAGAAAAGAAAAATAATGTTCCAATGTTTTGAATTGAAGTGAAAGCTCAATATAAAGATTTTGCTGCTTAGACTAGTAATATGTTCATGTTTTGGGAAACTTAAAAAAGAATAATTGAACAGAATGTTGCTGTGTAAGAGCTTCAACACATCTTCTAGCACGGACAAGATTAGACAGAAGTATTTATTTATTACAGAGTGAAGCTTATAGGCTTTCTTGCGTTTATGAAGGCTTCACAGCCCTATGTTCTCCTGTAAAATAATGTATTATAGTAGCTACACATCCATTAATTTATGCATTTTGAAGCTTGAAGAGTATTTTAATAAAAGTTGCTTTTATCTTAGCTCTGTCTGTTTTTCTTTTGAGTCTCTGGGACTCCTTGAACAGTCTTCTCATGCATGGGGCTGACATTTCATTGCACCTTCACAGCCTGTAGGAAGAGAAACAAATCCCAGCTGCATAGTAGAAACAATCTGAATTGTTTAAAATCATCCCAGTATTTTAGTTCATGATCATCTTAAAAATGGGGTATGTGTTTGTTATTGAAGTTGACACAAGATTTGCAGGAATGAATAAAATAACTGACCCTTACAGAAGTAAGACTTAGATGAAGTAAAGCTCGCTTTCAGGTTTTGCAGTGCTTGTTGGACCAGATGTAGTGTGAGACCTCAAACAAAGCTGATTGTGAAACACGTGTAAAAGCCCAGTTTCTCACAACTGCTCAATGAGAACCATTGCAATTGGTTTGGGTTTATGCAGCTGGCCTACACACTCCTCTGATGGAATTAGTCCTGTGAGCAGATACTTCTGCAGAAGACTTGGTGGGGTTGTTTTTTGTTTTTTTTTTTTCTTGCACAATGTTGGAACTTGAGAGGACCTTTG
This sequence comes from Aegithalos caudatus, assembly GCA_013389925.1. Classification (NCBI taxonomy): domain Eukaryota; kingdom Metazoa; phylum Chordata; class Aves; order Passeriformes; family Aegithalidae; genus Aegithalos; species Aegithalos caudatus. The sequence goes on from WEIU01024415.1 coordinate 32,685, forward strand.
GATCCACTTTGAGTTTCCTTTTCAGATGGTTTATTCTGCTATACAGTGCAGCAGTAGCTTATGGTATTTGTGATTTTATCTTTAGGAAAAGACAAACAGAAAATGAAGACTTCAGGTAATAGATAAGTTATCTAACACTAACAGTCACCAATGTGGATGCCTAACACTGCACAGATTTGCCCTGGTAATGATGGTCGGGGGGGGTATCACATCTTGCACACTTTTTGGGTTAACTCCTTAGGGACAGTAGGAGAAAACGTTCACTTCAATAATTTCACTGAAGAGTGTTTTGGGAAGTGCAGATCGGTTTAATTTCCATGCCCCCCCATCACGTGACTTGGCCGTGTTACTAAACCCAAGTGTGTTACTGAATGCACATACTCCACAATATAATAATTTGATAGAGTACTGCATATTAAAGTGGGAATTTGAAGTAGTGTATTTAAATAGTTCTGCTGTGTTTATATAATTTCTTTATGAACAGAACAAAACGTGGGCATTTCAGAGACCATCAATGCAATGAAAACTGTGAAAGGTTAGAAAGGTTATCACTTTGATTCTCTGTGAAGGTTTCTTTTTAAGGGCAAGGTAGTGTGACCTTCAGGTATTTTTATGTTCTGGAGATGTCCCTAGGCAATAAGAATATTTTCATGTTGTTATTAAATTTACTGTTATGTTATCTATCTTACCAGCTCTTATCCTTTTGAAGGGTGAGTTGCTGTATTGAGAAAGAAAAGAATAAACCCTTTTTAAATAATCAAAAGAATAGAAGCCTCTGTTTTGAGTAAAATTAAACACAGTTATAGAATCTATCTTTTAAGGATATGAGAGTAGTTTGAGGGAGACTGCCAAATTATTAGTTTTCTATAAATACATTGTAAAAACACTACTACTTCCAAAAGTGTTTTATGAATGTGTGAAATGAATTTTATTTGCTGCTTGAAAGATGTTATCCCTTCACCCAATATCCCCATTGTACAGAACTTACTGGCATTAAATTTTGGACTTTTTGTTACTGTTCCCAGAAACTTACCACTTTTTCATTTGTATCTGACAAACATGCCCTATCTCATGTCTGATTCCCAGCATACATCTGATCTTTGAAAACATAAGTGGTTTGTTTTAATATAAATAAGCTTAACTTTCAGAGATCTCATAGAAATATCAGTGTGACAATGAAACAAAAACTTCCCTTTCATCAGTGTTCTTCATTAGAACATCCCAATTAATAATATTCAGCTTTTCAGGCAGGCATTGTCCAAGACATTGTTTTTATTTCTTATTTCTAACTGTAACCCACTAGGGATTTTTGTTTGGATAGAATAGATTCTTCTCTTCAGCAGCTGGAAGGACAGGAAATAGAAGTAGAAAGCTCTCACTGAAATGTGTAGATTGCAGCTTTTAAACCAGTTTTACCTAAAACTTAGAAAGACAATGTCTAGCCTTTGTATAAAGTTTATGTTTTAGATAATTTCTATTTCTGCAGTACCCTATTTCCAAGGTTTTGGATTATTTCTTTAATGTGCCCTTCTAACCCTCTCTTTTTGAATAGCCAGGTCTGGATTTGGATTTGCCTTAAACTGTAGAGTCAGTTCATTGTCCTGAGTGAGCATTTTTCCAGATTTGTAGTTTTGTTGGTACAGAGCAACTGAAAAAGATTTGTCCTACTCTTGGTCGGTCTTGAAACAATCTGTCATAAAATCACGTATATATTTTTCTCTCCCACATGTCATAAATATATGTAAAGTATACCTGCAGATCTACCTGATGGAGCAGGAACCCAGGATACTTCTATTAATTTGAATAAAAACTCCATAGCTACCCCGACTTTGGAGATGCTACCTGCACCAGAATTTCCATCTACACCTTTACCACCTTTGAGGTCTGCTCCCTGGTCATTCTTAAATCTCTTCAATAATTTTCAGCATTTAAAGCTCCCTTCTTTAATAAGATACTTAATTCTGCATACTAACATAAGGAAAAAAAAAGCAGAAATGCCTGCCCCTGTGGCTAATGTAATGTGCTCAAAACTTACTGCTGTGGTTGCTCTCTACCTTGCAGTTTACTTTTTTTTTTGGTGTATTACAGTGAAATGTCTGGCAGGTCTTTTCTTCAAGTAGAGGACTTTAAGACAACATTTTCTAGGGTTGTTTTTTTTCCCTATAACAACTGAATCACTGAAAGGATATGAAAAATACTGAGAAATATATAGTGTATTGTTCACAAAACTAATACAACCAAAAAAATTGTAGCAAAAAGCATATAAAGCTTTGGTATGAATCCCACTAGCACTTGTGTCACTTTCAGTGTTTTCTAAAGTTGCTTTTCATCACATAATATAATCCCAAATATATGTGTTCCATCTTTGTAAATGTCCAATACTGCTTGGCTTTCTGAGTTTTAAAGCAGTAGGACACACTCAGACTTCACTGAAAGTGTGATACTTCTTAAGTGTGTTTTGCATAATTTTATCCTCTGAATTGTATTTTACTGTGTATTTCATGGTCTTCTTGGAGGTTTTTTTGTGGTTTGGGTTCTTTTTTCTTCTCAGTTTACTAACACTTTCATACACAGTGTTTCCTGTTCTACTTTAATGTAGATTAAAAATCTCTTTCTCTCTGTGTCTTCACTTGGTTTTATTTACTGTGCATGGAGTGAAAACAATGCTAGACCAGAACCTGCAGCTGCTCTTTTGCCAATAGCAGATTCCTGCCCTGGCAGTGTCCCCTCTCCCAGACTTTCTGAACATATTGCTGCACCAGCTCCTGCAAGGTAAATCATTCACAGGGGTTTTGATTCAATTGACAATTTATCCTGGATTGTTAACTGAATCAAAATATCCAGGTTCTAGCCTGGATTTTTCTCTCTTGGAGGAGAGAGGGTTGTTTGTCATTCACTTTAAATAAACTTCATTAAGCTGCTGTGACTAGGGATTTTCCTGGAAATGGTAGGAGGGGGAAGGAGAAAAATTAGATAAAAACGAGGAAATTCATGAACGGTCTCATGGATGCTAGTTAAAATAAAATGCAGTATTTAGTGTGTGTATGCTGTCAGTGAGTGTCCACCCTATCACTTGGATGGAGAGTAGCTTTTCAGTGGTCTCAACAAGTCAAAAGTGAATATGGATTTAGAAATATAAAAGTAATTTTCTAAAATGTGAGATAGGTCATTTGTAACACAGTGTTGTGCTGTGATGCAGTCACAGAAAATTAGGAGAGTATCCAACAAATTTCCTGTCACTGGCCCTGGATAGTTTTATTGGCACTTAGCTTGGCAAACTGCTGGTGCTTTGGAGGTCATCTATGGGTACTAGACAGCAACAGTAACTTTAGACAGAAGACAGCGAAAGTAGTTTGGAGGGTGATTGTTACTGTTACTGAAGGTCAGTAACATTTTCTGATGTTTTATCTTGCATTGTGCGGGAGTTTTTGAGTTCCAGATAGCATGCATGAGCACAAAATCATAATGTGAAGCAAAGCTGTTCCTATAAAAATGAGAATTAAATGCCTGGTCCTGCCAGGCCCTAGACAGATATTCATGCTTGAGTAAAGCATACAAGAATATACTGTTGCCTACACCTGTGTGGGCTTTCTGCTGTAGGAAAACTAATACTAGGGTTTGGAATTGACCAGTTTTAAACCTTTAAAGCAGTAGTCTCAACTACTTGAGAGATGAGGAGAAATCTGACATCAAAATAAAAGTCTATTTTGGTATCTTTTGAGGACATTTTTGTTGTCTGGGAGAAGCAGGTATGTTCATGAGCTAACATGATGTTAGGCAGGAAGGGATGGAGAAGGATGGGCTGGTGGGTACCTTCATGGTGACATTAGGTTTGAGCCGATACAATAAAGAAGATTTGGCTGTGATGTTTTCAGCAACAAATTCTCTTAACAAAGATGAAAAATACACACAGAGGATGCATGACAATAGTCTAGGTGATTTTTATTTAAGCAGAAAACCTGGGATGGAAAAAGCAGTGAAAAAAGCACTGCTGCAGTAATTGATTTTCATTTTAAGTGAGACCTCCAGCATGATTACACCAACCTGCCCCATCCATGGATGTGTTCAAGGCCAGGTTGGATGGACCTCTGAGCAAAGTCTAGTGAAAGCTGTCCCTGCCCACAGCATGAGGGTTGGAAGTAGATGATCTTTAAGATCCCTTCCAATCCAGGCCATTTTATGGTTCTGCTGAGCCATAGATGCCTTGCAGATACCTCTGCAGCTACTGTGTTCTGAGTACCACAGAGTCTACTCTAAATCCTAGCTCTGCATCTGAGTACACGTAAAGGAAATTTAAATCTAATCTCACTCAAGACCTATGGCTCTAAATTTGTTATTTGGCAAAATTAACCTAACAAGAGAGCAGCTTTAGAATGTGAAATCTGAAAAGCAGCTATGTTCATGGTGGTTCAGGATGCGAGCCAGATTATTTTTACAAATACAGAAATAGATGGTAAGAATTTTCTGCCCAAGGAGGCCAGAAATTGAAGCAGCTTCTGTGGAACTGTAGAGGGAAGGTTTAGCACTGGATGTGGGAAGAACATATCATTTGATACAGCTGTGTAGTCTGGATTCTTCCCTGAACTGAGAGGTCATCAGTGTAGCCACTATAGTTAATGTTTATATTTTGTTAGTGAGGAGATGCTGCTGGTTTTATAATGCTCTTTTGAGTGGCAAATAGAACAAATTTGATCTTCAAACCCCCTTGTTAGTAAAAGGGCACCTATTAGAAATCTGCATGGAGCAATTAATGAGTGCCATGTCAGGCTTTTAGTAAAGCAAAATTGGGCCATCCAAGGGTGAATAGACTTGCACTTGCTACTGATGCATTGCATTTTGTTGTCAAGAACTGGCAGAGGTACTTATTTTCCAAATGTGCTGCATCTTTACTTGGCTGAAGCTCTGTAAATTGTACCACCTGCTACTTAACCACCAAGAAGGAGAAAGCTTGCTGTGAAATCTATGGAGGATCTGGATTTGATTTCTAGATGAAAGTTAAGTGAGCTGCTTATAAAGTAGACTTCATAATGCTTTTTTTGTAGTTTTAGTCTTTACTGAAAGCCTTAAATTGTTGTATGTCTATATAACCAACTACTGGAAGTTATAATGTATTATTGCTCTATTGCATATATGCAATGTCCTCCTGTAAATTTAACAGTAAAATATTTAAGAGCAATTACAGCCTTTCCAGAAAGCTGCAAAAAGTCATCTTAAAAAGTAATCCTGGCATCCTTAGACCATGTAAACCACAGAATCTGGTGCTTCCAGAGAAAGTGTATAACTAATACAAAACAGATGTGATGCCAGCAGGTCTTTAGATTGTATTTTATATACATGCTTTTTACAGTCATGCAGACATACTTTTATATTTTCTTTTAATGGGATTATTCCTGATATAAATAGACTTAGTAATAAGTAACAATAGGTATTAGTCCTGATTTTTGTTGTTCACTTCCTAATAAGTGGGCAGCCAAGAATGTTCTCTGCAGAAATTGTTGTCTGGGAGAAGAGGAGGTCTTAGGCTGACTATACTAAAACTGTCGAAGTTTTTATGGGTGTTTTGGTGAGATGACAAGCAAGAGGAAGTAAAATATGGGGGAGAAATGTTGCTTTCTTGTGGTGAGTGCTACTTGTCCTTCTGCTTTTTTTTATTATATAGAACTTTTGTTTGAGAACCTTTTGGAAGTCTTAGGCAAGTGTACACCTCATCTTCCCTTCAGTCGTTCAGGTTTTAAATGCCAGCAGCCAAGAAACCTCAGTGTCTGAAGTGTCCTCTCCTGACACTAGGTAGTTTCTTGTATACTGATTGTGCTCTTGTTCAAGTTTATCTTTTAAGTAACTACCCAAATAGTTTGGTTTTGTGGTTAAACGAGCACTCAAGCTTTAGCTGTAAAAATGCCTCCAAAAATTGTTTTCAGCATGGTCTGATTCCCAGGGCATGAGAGTATTTGGTTCCTACAGAAGGAGGTAAAAAAGCTCTCATCTGCTACTCACTTACTCTTCTTACAAAAGATGCAACAATACCAGCTAGAAAGAGTTGTCCATTGCTATTTTGTATTTTTAATCAAATGAGAAATTTCTTCTCTCTATATTGTCTCATTATAATTACTCATGAAATTAACATCAACTAGGAAGATAACGGTGCCTGCTCCAGACGCAGCGAGCTCTCTGCTGGCGGATGAAGCACCTCCTGTCCCCAAGATGTGTGCTGTGGCCACGCAGACCACCGAGCTCCCCCTGCCTGCTGACCCAGCTGGGGGGCTGCCTTCTCCAGCCCTGCATGTGGGAACAGCCCTCAGGCTGCCTCCTGCCCTTGCCAGGTACATCCGAGCCAGCTGTGTTAGGAAGGTGCAGTCAGAAACTGTAATTGTTTACACTTTGAATCACTGAGTGGTTTGGTTTGGAAGGGACCTTAAGGATCATTTAGTTCAAGTGCTCCTGCCATGGGCAGGGTCACCTCTCATTAGACCAGATGGCTCAGGGCCCCATCAGCCCCATCCAACCTGAAGGTGAGCATTTCCAGGGTTGGGGCGTCCATAGCTTCTCTGGGCAACATTTTCCAGTGCCTCACCATCCTTTTAGTAAAGAATTCCTTCCTAATATCTAGTCTAAATCTCTCCTCTTTTAGTTTGAAGCCAGTTTCACCTGATTCTTTTTTTGATGATGATGCTGCCAAGATGGAGCAGCTTGAAAATTTCCTGACCCTCATAGTCCTCTGGCAATTTATATAATAATTAGAAATTTAAGTGGCTTTTAGGCAAAAGTTCTAAAAGTAGTTTAAAAATTAAAGCAGCCTTTTGATGGAGGAGGAAAAGCATGGATAGGATGTTCAGTTAGGTTTTGTTGTCAGAAGTTGGTGACATGAGGAGAATATAGTCACCCTTGCCACAAAGTGTTTTTAAATTGTCCAGTAGCCCAAAGCTTTGGGAGGAGAATACAAGCTTTAACTTGTGCAGTGATGGGACATCCAGAATGTAAATCTTTACCAATAAGGAGAGAAAGTGCTTTCCTCAGTAATTAGCACTACAGAATAACTGAAAAAAAAATCTGTTTTGTTTGTTTATGGGTGAGGATGGCTTTAGAAAAAAAATAGAATTAATTCCTGAGCTTTAGTTAGTATTGCCAGAGATTAGTAAGTGTTTGATTAATGACTCCTCTTCCTGCTTTTGGGCAGGTATGAAGCATCTCTCCCTACTTGTGAAAAAAATTCTTTCAATAAAATCTCAAGCTTTCAGTCTAAATCATCTGTAAATCATTCAAGGTAAATCTTTTAAGCTATATCTACAACAGGCTGCTAGGTGTAAGCAAGGTGTTCAGGCAGTGTTTTTGCATTTAAATCTGGGAAGTGGTATATAGTTCTGTAGGTATTTAGAGTGTTTTGTCCATCTTTGTAGTTATTTTAAAAATACACAGCAATTTGGTGGATATTCTTGAAATTTAAAAAAAAGAACACAAGTTAGAGGTTAGAAATTGTACAAGTTATTTTGGAGGCAGTCTGGATTTTTCACTTTTTTTTTTTTTTTTTTTTTTTTTTTTTTTTTTTTTCTTTTTTTTTTTTGTCTGAATTCATTTCCACCTGTAAAATAAGTAGAGAAAATAAAAAGGTGTTTACATGCTGAATTTGGCAAGGGTTGCTAAAAGTGGACCTGCAGAAATCATATCACCAAATATTTGAGTTTTCTATGCTTATTATTTATTATGAAAAAGAGGACAAGGTAAATGATCTTCAGGGCTAATACTATCCACAACATGGAGACTTAAATGGATCCATATGGAGAGTTCTGGGTTCAGTGGGAATGACCCAGGTGTGCGAGACAGAGTCTATGATGAGGAATTTGAAAGCTGACAGATGCTAAATGCTCACTTGATGAGGGGAAAGTTTTATTTGTGGGTGAAATCAAAATTGCTGTTCTCTATATTAGTATTCAAGTCGCTCACACATTGCCTAATGTCTCTGTGAGCTGGAAACTTCCATAACTTTCCAGTGGTTAGTGTGGTCTGGTGTTGTACTGTATCTCTGTCAATCTTTCCTACTTTCTCTGTTTTCTCCTGCGCTGGTTCAAAGCTTCTGTGCTGCAAAAGTAATGCTGGAAGATCCTTCGGGAAATCTGCCGATCCTTGGACCCTCTCCTCCTCCACTTCTTTCTCCTTTCGAGCAGAGATCAAAAATTAAGAGCATAGCTGCTGCTGCAGTGTCTGCTGCTCTTGCTGTCCGGGCCAGGTAGACATCAACTTCAAAAGGAATGTTTTATAGGTTGGTTTAAGGAGGTTCCAGTTCACACAAGAATAATTGGTCCCTGGTAGGGTTGTGAAATCAATCGGCTCTTTCACAATAGTGGGCAAGTCATTAGATTATGTCCAAAGCTCCCATGCCCTATTTATAGTTTAGCTGCTCTGAACCTTGGTGAGTAATTCCACCATTCTGTTCCTCATGATACCTGTTTTACAGTTCAGTTAGTAAATTAACTGTAAATAACATTTGTGTTACATGAGTGACAAAGAATAATCTGTAACTTTGAAGAACTTTTTGATGCTTGAAAACAATAGCTTGCTGGGTTTCATCTAAATCTTTACTGTGTTCCTTTTTATAAAGGCTTGCTTAGAGAGAAAACATTTTGACAAGTTTTTCAATTATCCTTTCATATCAGTAAAATATTTTAGTAGGTAATAATGCCCATGTTTTTGTATTTCTAGATTTCATAGATGTCCTAAGGTACTACTAAATTATGTACATTAGAAAGCATACACAAAATCAGAAAACTAAAAAAAGATGAAAATAATTTCTCGCTACTTTTTTATTTTACTTCATTAATGGTGAAAACATATGAAAAACATGCTTCTGGCACCTTAGTGGCTTGTCTAGTGCCTCCCCTGAACTGTGCAGCCTCCACTTTGTGGGCTGCCTGTTTAGACATAATTCCTGCATCAGTTGTCCTGGGTTCAGTTTCTCCAAATTGACTTCTCATAAGGGATTTTGGGTTGTCAGTGGTCCCAGCCCTCCTGAACTTCATGTGGTCACCTCATTTGCTTATGGGGTCTTTTTACACACTTGCTAGACTCCACGAGCCTAGTGCCTACCGCTCGCTGCTGGATGCCCTGCTCATCACGCCTGTGGCTAAGCCTCCTCTGCAGGCCAGCGCACCCTCCAGGAAGTCCACAAGTGCTCTGGAGTTACCAAAGAGCAAGAGGTATAGTCCAGGTGTGGGGTGTGATTGGCACTTAGGACTCACAGGGAACTGGCTACTCCTTCAAAGCACATTTCTGTTGTCTGCATGCTTGTGTCTGTCCTGGTCTTTTGACATGAGGTCACCAGCTCCAAACCCTGCTGTTTTCATCTCTTTGCGTGACTAATGTGCACCCTGGACCTGCTGACGGTGTTTGTGCCAAGTGCACCATACTAGAGCAGAGGTTTCCTCTCCTCACTGGCTTCAAGTGCCCTCTAATATGCATGGTGGTGCCTTGTGTTGTGTCGTGAGCCTCTAAGGGAGGCAGTGTCACTCTAACAGAGGCAGTTGGAGAAGTGACAAGAGATTCTGGATTGAAACTTCTGTGTGGGTGAATTATTTGCCACAGTTCCTTGAGCAACTAAGCGTCACGTTAGGCTATTTTTTAAAGCTCACTTTGAATGTATGAAATCAAATAACTGGCATGCATGCACAGCAAATGATTGTTTTAAAAATTATTTGCTGTCTAGGTCCTTTGTTCCAGGGCTGGTTCTATTCAGTGCAGAGGACTGTTTGTTCTCCTTTCCTGACCGCAGCGACATTAACGCTTGCTTCAGCGGAAAGCTGCTTTTATGACTTCAGCTGCACAGGCAGGAGTCTGCTTGGTTACTTTACAGGGCAGCATGTATTAAATTGTGCTAAAGAAGAAATAACCTGTGGGTTTTCTTGTATGTATTTATATTTTCACAAGAGTTAGACCCTTCTAGAGATAAGGCCCAATTATAAGTAGAGCGAGATCCACTTGATGTAGAAACTTCCGATGGGTAACAAGTACTAGTACAAGTACTAGTACAAGTACTAGTTCTTTCTTCTGTTTCATGGCTTCCAAGGTGACCTCAGTCTCTAGAGAAGGCTAAAATAGCCCTTACTTCAGGGAGGGGAAATAGTAAGGGGAATAAGAGAAAGGGGAAGTAAGGGAAATAAGACACAAACCACCTTTATTTGTATCAAAATTTCTAACTTGTAGCATATCCACTTAAAAAGATAAAAAAGCAATATTAACAGAATTGTGTCCATATAATACAACTTAAAATACCTTTTTTTTTTTTTTTTTTTTTTTTTTTTTCTTCTGAATGATCTTACCAAAAAAAACCTTAATGTATACATTGAAAGAGAAAACCTCTTGAGGTGTTTTGATTCCTGTCTGGGCGCTACAGATGAAGCCATCAGCAAGACTTTATTCTTTAGCTGTGGTATTTGTTTGGTGATACTTCAGTAGAGTGAAAACAAATTCTCTGATTTCCCTTTTTGCCTTCACTTACTAATGTGCATTGTTTATGGCAAGTGAAGGTAGATTATTACATTAATGGAAACTTTCTCCTTCCTGAATCTGTAAGTGACTTTCTGTTTGTCCATTGCTTGCTCACTGTATAGGGGAAACTCCTGGTGTGGAGGATTTATTTTTGGAGATGCACTGTGTTGAGATTCCCAAAGTGTCTCCATTCAGTTGCTGTACCTTACAAATGCATGGGGCTGTGTGTTGGAAAAGGCAGGAAACAATGGAGAAATGGTTTCATTGTCCCACCGTTGAAGTCCAGTTTTGGAGGGGCTTAATCTGTTTTTCTCTTCCAACTGGCAGAGCTGGAGAGATGTGTGCCAGGGAGCCAGAAGGTACACTGGGTGTGCAGAGACCATATAAGCCTGCCCAGAAGACTGTATCAGTATTGGTTATATCAATCTTTGGGTTGAATGGCTTGAAATACACATCTTTGGATTTTTAGGGGATTTTAAAGGTAACGTTTAAACTTGTGAAAAATTAATTTTCTCTTAAGCCATTGCAATAGCCAGGTTATCCTGGTTATTCAGGTTGCTGCCACAAGGCTGTGGCATGAGGTTTATCGATAAAGGAAGCATATGATTTTCAGGCTGTTACTGACATCCCAAACAAGAAATCACCTAAAATTTGGGAACATGATGTAGCAGTACAGTTACTTTGAGAATGCTCTGCATGAAACTACATGTTTAAAAGGATTTTTCCAGGAATAACCTGTGTTGCCCTGAAGGTAGCATACAACAAACGAGGGTAACGATTTCTGGTTTCCATATTACCATCCATAGTCCTTAGCTGCTGGCACTGGTAAGGAAGGAGAGGTTGCTGATAAATGGAGTAGAAGAAATGAAGCTTTGTGCTATCTTGTCCTGTTGAATAAAGGACCACAGCCTTTGCTATATGGCTTGAGAAACATGTAGGAAAAGGAGATCAAAGAAGATAAATGCAGTGTCAGTAACTACATATTGTTAGTGAATTTCAGCAAAGATCAAGCAAAACTAATCAGCTATGTCAGAAAAAGAATAATAGATTTGAGAGAAATATACCCTTTGAGTGTGAAATGAGGTATTAAAATGTCTTTGCATTACAATCCATCTAGTGACATACTGTAATATGTAAACAAATATAATGCCAAAAAGTTGTTTTGAATGGCAGCTCACTTCATCTCACGATAAAATAGTTGATAAGAAAGGAGGGCTGAAATCTTACATCCCATAACTATAAATACAAGTATATGACAGAATGCAGTAGACCATGTAGTTTAGAAGAACATTTGGCTCAACCAAGAAAGCCAAGTAAATAAACTACTTTGGAGCTTTCTGGCTCTTTTGTAACTTTCATAACTTTCATGAAAAGGTAATGAATCTATTTTACCAAGGTAGCTTAGGCTTCTTTGCGTTATCTCTGGGGACAAACTCAAGTAGGTTGTAGCTATAAAAAAAGCAGGGTGTTGATGCTGTTCTGCAGTGAGGTTCCTCCAGAAATATTTCCCTTTTATCCCTCTCATTTCACTGTCTCTGCTCCAAAAAGCTGGCTGTCTTAAACTGCTCTGTACTGGGTAGCTGCCAGAGTACTTGACCTTTTTCTGACTTAGTAACTGGCCTGAAGTGGTGGTGAACATCCACATGTTTTCTTCCCCACCATACTCCTCTGTAATGGGCTTTTTTTGGGGTGTATATCAGCTATGCAATCTTTCACTAAGCTAAGTGTTTCATCCTAATGGCAACAGGGATAGCCTTGAGTTTATGGGGCTTGCATGTTTTTTAACAAACGACACATATGCAGCACAGGAAATGATGTATTTAATATCTTGCATGACCAAGAATTGGAGCTCTGCCTTAAAATTAAATCTCAAGGTAGAAACACTGAAATTCTGGGAAACACTAGCAAGAATGGGTGTTGACAGCCCTTTTGTCTTTGGCATGGCTTTTGGTTTATCTTCCCGATATTATGCTGTGTTTAATTCCTTTAAAAAAAATCATAGTCTGGCCTTGTGAGATGAGCACTGATATTAACTCTGAGAGATTACTTACTGTGAAAGGTGTTTTGAGTTATTTCTGTGTATAGAGCACTGCTTACAGAGGGGTTACATCTTCCCTCCCCGTAATTTGATACAGAAATACCTCCACCCAGATGACTTCCTTTCCTCTTTCTTTCTATTATTTTGTTTTTCTTCTCTCTTGCAAGATACTGGAGCACTGTTAGGTTAAGACAAAATGTAAACACTGACTGACACCATGAGCTTGTAGTAGGGGTGGGAACAAGGTCAGCACTCAGTGCTTCTTGTCTTCTGTTTTTCTATTGTTACACCAGAAAACCCTTGCAAAAAGCCATCTGTAGTTCCCTTGTTCATGGAGTTTTGTCAACATTCTCATACCTAACTTTTTCTGGTTTACTATATATATTTTTTCAGCTTTTGTGTATTATGATACTGGACAAATATAGCACATGGTTTGTATGACAATTGAGACCTGAGATCCAAGTCACAGAATTCCTGGCTATCCGGAGAAAGTATTTGCAAACTGTCCCTTAGATACTACATGACCTGTCCTGTCAGCAGATTTCCTCACACCACAGGGGATTTGTTCCCTACTTCCACAGTTGTTCTGGATCACAGAGCAAGTTAGTTTAACAAACTACTTAAACTGTTATTTATAGCCACAGAACTATTAGTAAAAATCTGGTGTACCAGACTGAGCTCAGGGCTCAACTGGTAATTTTTACAGATGATTAGTCAGTATCTTGGGCTTGCAAGAAGGTCCAGCCAAATCCCTTGAACCTGCTTGGGAAAGTCCATGTGACTTGTTACCACTTGATTGCTCTTAGAAGTTACACGACAGCAAGCTCAATTAATTTTCAGTTATTAAGTAGGTTTTCCTTTGGCTGGTAAAAACATCCTCCATTATTAGCTTCCCTAAAGTTTGTGTGAAGAAATTCTGGGCAGCATTGTGTAGGCGTTGCCATGAAAGGATGGAAGGAGGTTTAGGCATCTATAGCTCCAGACCATGTGTTTTTCTTCTG
>WEIU01024415.1:46306-113206 GCA_013389925.1 Aegithalos caudatus
TTGTTGTTGTTGTTGTTGTGGGTTTTGTTGTTGTTGTTGTTTTGTTTTTGTTTGTTTGTTTTTTTTCCTGGTGGTTTTTTAATGAGGTTTTTTGTGGATTTGGGGTTTTTGAAGGAGGGAGAAGCATCAAAACCTCTAAATACATTCAGAAGGAATTTCCAGTGCAAATTTCTTAATAAGCCTCTGAAATATGTTCAGCCTGATCTCTGAAAAACTGGTGCTTATCTCATGTGTGACTTGGACCCACTTCATCCCTCACAGGAGGAGGAATTACTACTTTCTTTTTCTAGGTTTTTTTTCCCAGTTTCCACAGTGCTTTTGTTGACCAGGAGACAGGCTAAGTCTGAGGAGCCTTTGTGAGCTCTGAATAAAGCTTGCACTGGCACTGGAGCCCTGTGTGTCCCTCCAAGTCTCACGATTGCCTCCCCATAAATTTGTTTGTTTTCCATACACACACTTACTTTCTGAAATAAGGCTGCACTGTGTGGTAGGAGCTGTTTTCCATGGAATTTCAGTAATGTCTGTTAAGTGTAAGCTAGCATATGTAAAAAATAGGTGTCTTTGGCTTTCTTCTTTGCCAGACGTTTTTCTTGGGCTGTTTTTGAAATCTGTTTCCCTTGCAACACACTTCCAGAATTATTTTGATTAATCTTCCATAGCTTATTAATCAAACTTCTCATGGGTTTTCAGGACACAAGACTGAGTCTGACTGACTCATGTTTCACCATTCCTTCGTTCTTGCAGTGTTAAAACCCCATGCTCAAAGGACAGCAGAGCATTCACAACTTGCAGGAAATGGTGGCTTGCAGGGATGAACCTCTTGGTTGCATTAGTTTTCATAATGGAAATTTTTGATTTTTGCTTTAAGTATTCATTAGGTGGAGAAGAAATAGTTTAAGAGTTATGGAACAGTGTTAAAATGTTAATGCTAGAGGCAGAATGTAGGTGTGTCATTAATAATAGTACAAGTGTTCTCACATTGAAATGTTCTTGACCTGAAGCTGACCTGTGAGTGTCAGCTGGGAAGTCTGAGAAAGTACTCACACAGTACAGAACTAGGTAAATAAATAAGGTTTATCATTCTTTCCTCAGCTTCCCAGTGATGACACTGCAAAGCAGATGGGAGCTTTCTTCCATAATATATTTATTGTCTTAGATTTCAGTATATTTTTGTCTGTTCAAGTCCTGTTTTTTCTAGATGATGAAACTTGGGTCATCATTGTACAATATCCTAGTGAGTTGCAAAATACTAGTGGGGCTAATTGTGGGCATTGTACAACCACTTGTAGAAGACAAGTGCACTTCTGGGAAGATCCATCACTGTATCTGTAAAGCTGGATAACAATAACTGGAGTTTGAGTGTTTCTCAGTGTAGAAAAACATGAGGTGTTGAGGAATTAACTTTGCAGCATGATGAGGGAGACACTGCTAAGTGTGCAGTGCCTCTCTGAAAGTGAGACAAAGATGGATCTGTCTTTCTTCAGAGAACACTGCACGTGCACTCTCAGCCACCTGATTGATTGGAGGCTGTAATTCCAGAAAAATGGTGCATTATTTCATGCAGCCTGCCATAGGCGGGAAATATTGCACAGCAGAGACTTGCCAAGCTGCAGTAGCAGCCTGCCTGTTAACTTAAGAGGCTATGGTGGTGGCTTGAGTTTATTCATTTTTTGCTTTAAAGAATCAGACACGCAGTAAAAGGGTGTCCAAGTCCTATCAGAAGTTTTGCTCTGAGGGGAGCAGCATCCTCTCTGTCCGAGTGATGGCTTCAAACTTTTCCCCTGGGAAGTTTCTGCTTGAGGTTCCTGGCACAAAAACTTCCAGAGGTGATAAAAAAAATCAGGTAGCTTATACCTGGGTTTATAATTGTCTTTAAGTTTGGGATCATTAGGTGGGGTTTCACCTCATTTCTAAATGAAAGCCTGAGTGTCTCTAACATTCTGTTGCTTCAGGAACTGGCATGCCATCATTCACAAGCCATAGAATTGAACCACAAAAATGGCAATGGTAGAGTTTCCAGTCAGCATTGCAATGAGCCTTGTGGGCCTCCATCAGTCTGCTTCCTTGCCATCTTCTCCCTGGAGGGTGCCTTTTCTGTATGTCTGAAATCCATTTTTGCTTGTCAAGTAGCCTCTGCTGTAAAAGATAGCTGCTGAGTCAGCAGGATTTTCTTATTTCTGACTGATGATTTGTACTATTTATGAGTTATATTTCCAGACAAAGGCAGTAAAGAGGTGCTAAACTTGAAAAATTATTTGACAAGCAGTAATGAGCCTCTTGGATGGAGAAGGAGGAAACTTTCTTTTTTTAGCACCAACAGAGTTTACAAGAAATTCTTAAAATTGCAGTGGGGCTCTGGCCTGTAGTGAGTTTGATGGGTTACATGTCAAATATATTCAACAGTACAGAAGGACGTTTCTGTAACCATGAAGGTGCAAACATGCACTTTTTTCATTGTGGAAGCCAATCCTAAACTACCGTGTCATTTTCAACCGCTGTTGCTGCTACTTTGCATCAGAGGGGTACTTACCTATCCTTTTTCTTTCAGTCTGCATTAGCACTTTTATGCCCTGTATCTCCACTGCCTCAAAATCAGCCTGTAATAAAGACTTGGAACATGAGTCTCACAGGAATCGAACGTGTACCTTCAATGCCTCCATTTGAGCTACACAAATGTCTTTAATACCTTTTCACCATTTGGAGATGAGGGAATGCCAGGTCTCACTTTGTGCTTCACTGGGCTTGTGCAGACTGCATACAGCAAATCCACCAGTGCTGGTTCAGCACAGCTACTGCTGTTACCACAGCCTGAGATTGCCATAGCTGCTACTCATTTAACTGAGCATTCAGATTTATTCTCCAAACTGGGAATAACTTTTTTTATCCCTTACCCGGGGGAAGATTCTAAATAAATGAATTATTTACCCTGTAAATATAGAGATGGAAAAAATAAATCAAGGTTATAAAGCTGTGTTTTGGCCTTATGCTGTATTCAAGTTGTTGCATGTCACATGGGCAAGGCAATACTGTGCATGTACAACACTTGTAAAGTAAAAATAGCTCATGGATTTTTACTTTACAAACTTGGCACAACCTGTAATTCTGGGAATGACCCGTGAACGTACACATGGTGCACATGTGCTGTAAATTTGTTTTTCTTCAATAGAGGAAAGAACTCAAGGCTTCTAGTGTGTTATCGATGGGTTTGCAAACTGCAAAATATGTTTCTGGAATGGTATTTCATGTATGTATTTGGCTGTATTTCACAATGTTGTTAATTTTCTGGTTTTGGTGTACTTTTCTTTTGTAAATGACCTTCATTAGTAATTACTCCTCTACTTTGAATATTTTAAATAAAAATATTTATTTTCAGCTTCCCAAAGGCAAGTGAGAAACGAAAAAATTTCATGCGGGCAGTGTAATTAGTGGCTACTTGCACTCCAGGTGAATTGTGATTAAGTTCAGTTTTCATCATATGTGTTTTTAAAGAGCTAAAAGAGTTCTGTCAACCCTTAAAATATAAAAGCAGCTGTAAAGTGCTCTAAAAATAGGCAATATAAAATGTTGTGGATGTTGTTTAATGACTAAAGAAACTTGTAACTCTTTAAAAATTAAAATTGTGAAGGGGTTTAGCTGATTATATTGACTTTTGGCAGACTTTACTCAAATGTCCAGTTCTTAAAAAGCAGCTGCAGTGTGTAACTACCACAGCGTTTTTGGTGATGACAGACCAGAGGGTGCTTCATTGTTGCACCAGGGTGAGGGAATGTCACTCCACATCTCCATTTCATAAGTTCTCCTGTTCTAGCAAGGGGCAGTTATTTACTCTTCCCTCATTTCTGAACAGTGATTCCCTGGAAGCTGCCCAGCCTGCCCCAGTGAGGAGCATCCCTGCCTGCCAGGACAACGTGGATGTGAGACCTGCTCCTGCCAACACCGCACCTGCCGCAGTCCTCAAGCCAGTGGCACCCCTGGGTTCTGCCAAGGGCTGGCAGCCTCCAAACCAAGCAGGTAACTTCCAGAGAGCCTTTTTTGCTTCTTCACCTCAAGACCTTTGGATGGCTCAGGAAAACAAACTTCACTTTGGGTGTAAAAACAGCAGGCTTCAAATGGCTTTGTGGGTTTTGAGTACTGGCCAATTTGCTTGAAAAAGAGGAGAAGGATAACCAATTTAGCCATTTTAGTAAACCAGTAGCCCTTTGTAAGTAGTCTCACAGATACAATTGGTTTCACAACCAACCAAAATCAGTTGTCTCATGCCTCTATTAAAAGCACTTATAGCAATCGATTATATGTACACACACCCCACAGTTTCATCTTGGTGCTTCCCATGTGACTGTAGATTCATGCATATTCCATGCTATTTCAGGAAGGAATATGAACATATGTTGATATTATCCATATACAGGTGTTTTCCAAGTGATCTTTGCTGAAGTATTAATTAATTTTAGAAGAAGGTAAAAAAGGCTGAAGTGTTTATATATTTGTAGGTTTTATTTGAGCAGGGTGCCAGATTATTACATAGGTTTGTGTTAACAGAGATTTGTGTAGAAGTTCTTTCAAGGACAATTCACATAGCTACTACGTTGGAATGAATTTTGGTGATTTCTGAACCTTTGAATCCCCACCAGTCTTCTGTCTGGAAGGCATTCTGTTTTCTTTATGAGCACTCCTATATTATGAGATAATACAGACATGTTTATACGTTTAACTGTGTACTTAGGTTTTCGTAGTATTACATGCAGTAGTTACTTGGGGTAATTTTTTAAGCTAAGTTGGTCTTTGGTGCTGAATTAAACTTGTGTAGTAATTTCAAAGGATCTGGGAAATCTGTATTATTAACTAAGCTTTAACTTCTGATTTGTTTTGCTAATATGAGATGAATAGTCTTCATTCTCTTTCTGACACGATCACTTACACTAAATAGCTCAATTTGGTTTTGTTCTGTGTAAGGATTTTCCCTCATTAGAAGTATATCCAGTCCCAAAATGGAACTATAGAGGGCCTGGCATGAAAATAAAGAAAAAAATAGGGTGTTAATGCTGCATATTTTATAACGTCTTTGGCACTTCTGATTGAATGACTGCTGTGGTTGGTAACACATTGATGTGTTTTGGTTGGGTTGTGCAGTTCTGTAGGAAGCCTCAAGATGGCAATGCACTGTCATTGCTCTACTTTCCTGGCAAATAGTGAGTCTACTAATGAAGGCAAGGTAAAGACTTCTTAAAATTTAGATCAGTTTAATTCTAGCATTGTTTTACTTTTCTGAGTTAGCTACCATTAGAAGGGAAAAAACCTCAAAATGAACAGTAACAACAGAAGCCCAAACACTTTTTAAAGCTATGTTTATGGTAGCATATGTGTTCAAGGCAAACTTTTGTGGGAATGTCATAATCCTGCATTTTTCTAAGTGATTGGTTGTTCTTCATGTTTGATATAACTTTCTGTCTCACCAAGTGATGAATAGAAACCACCGATCAGTTTGAAATAGCCTTCTTTTTTCTTAAGATGTTCATGAAAGAGAAAGATTTAAAGAGTTTAATTAAACTACACTTTATTCTGTAGTACTCTGAAAATCTATGCCTATGCTCTTGCAAAATGTGAAGATACCTTTTCTTTTACATCAGAGATACTGAGTAGGTGGGTGAGAGAAATCCAGGTGGAGAATTTTTGATTGTGATGTTCCAGATCAGCTTAAGGAAAGCTTAGAAAGCTCATACTGGTAGAGAAGCTGATGGAAAGAAATGGTCATGAGGATGTCAGCTTTGTGCTACCTTGATGAAGTGTTCTGAGATGCACTGCTTAAGTTCCAAATAGGCAAAGCCATTATTTCTCCCCAAAGATATTGGGGGAGCCAGAAATAAAAGCTGTAGGAGAAAGAGGCAGTGAAGACTCCAAGTTCCCTAAAATTGGAAAGTACAGGGACGAGAATGCAGCAGTGTGAGTGACTACTGCCCAGGAATTAACAGGGTGGGAGGAGGTATGATATCCCAGGTGCCAGAGGAGTTAACTTTTGCATCTTTGGAATACAGTCACCCATTGCCATGGGAAGCCAGTCTGTGCTTATCCCCTGTAGGTGGAACAACAGTCATACAGGTAAAACTGTTTCAATAATTGACTGTTTGGATAAAATAATTCAGATGTTGAAGAAAAAAAAATGACTGTAGGTGTTTCAGAAAATGCATAGACTTCAGTTCTGCTGTTTGTTTCCAGTCTGTGAGCATAAAGGTTTCCTTAATGTAAAATTGCCAGTGCTCCACAGACCAAACAAAATTTGATTTCATAGGCCATAGGCCTGATAAAGTTTTGGACAAAAAACTCATTTGATTTCATAGCTGAAGTCTTACCTTAGGAAATAATTAGAAGGAAGATACAATCTTATGTAAATGTATAGCAGTATGCTATTAATAGCAGAAGTGTATTGGAAACACAATTTTTTAGCTCTAATGCCACTCAGCCTTCATCTGAATAATGCCTAAGTCGTTTCCAAAGCAAAACAGGCATGTCATAGGATTTTTGTTTGTGCCTGGGGAAGCTAAGAATGTAAGGTAAGAATGGTAAGAAGGAAGCTAAGAATGGAAGGTAAGATGCTGATTGATGGTGTGGCATGAAGATTACCAGTGATTTTATTAAGTTGTCTGACACTAGAGGTATGTCACTTGGGTAGACAGTGTCTTTTCAATTATTAGCTGGAATCTCTCTTTCTTGTGTAGGCCACCCAGAGAGTACCTTTTTTTTAATAAAACTATTACGGCTTTTTTTAGCTTCAGTGTAGGGGTTTGGGGTGATTTGTTGATTATTGTTGGTGGCTTTTTTTGAGATTGTGCAGAGATGCCTGAAGGTATCAGAGGGGTTTTGTTGTAAGTGACGTATGAGCTATTTCATGACTTGACAACAAAATGCTCTAAAGTTGAATGGCTGAGATAGTGAACCTGGAGATGCTTCAGGGATGCATTTCTCTCTGCAGAAGTCAGTCATGATCCAAGTGGATCTCACAATGATAGCATCTTTGGGCCTGAATTATCCTCAATGACCATTCAATGGTGAGGGCCATTCATGGAGTACTCATGAATGCTACTATGCTAGTTGCCCACTATGCTGGTAACAGAGATTTTAGACCTCTTTGAAGCAAAATCCTAATATTACAGGATTCCTCAGTTGTTTGCTAGAAGAAATGAAGGGTGGCTGCCTGCCTCATGCTTTCTTTTAAGGCAGGGGTAGAGAAGCTCAATAACCTTCAATTTTTTTTCTATTGTTGAAACAAGTAAAAACACTGTTACTGTTTGTTATGTGTACAGACTGGAATTTATAATAATTCTAACTTCTTTTTTTGCTGAGCTATGAAGCTCTACTCACCTACCAGAGGCAGAAGATTTTTACAAGATTATATTAAATTCAAAGAGTGAAATAATCCCAGAGCATCCTGGCTACATTGCAGTGAGCCATTCTATTATTTGATAACTATNCTCAGTTGTTTGCTAGAAGAAATGAAGGGTGGCTGCCTGCCTCATGCTTTCTTTTAAGGCAGGGGTAGAGAAGCTCAATAACCTTCAATTTTTTTTCTATTGTTGAAACAAGTAAAAACACTGTGTTATGTGTACAGACTGGAATTTATAATAATTCTAACTTCTTTTTTTGCTGAGCTATGAAGCTCTACTCACCTACCAGAGGCAGAAGATTTTTACAAGATTATATTAAATTCAAAGAGTGAAATAATCCCAGAGCATCCTGGCTACATTGCAGTGAGCCATTCTATTATTTGATAACTAACTATGACTCTACACTTAGGCAGCATTGCTCATCCCCAAGGAGCCCCCAAAGCATTTTCTCGTCCAGGGCAAGGACACAGTGCATGCCCAGGAATGGCTTTCACTCTCCACCTCATGGGTGGGAGATGACAGCTGCTTGTCAGCATGCACTGACATTCCACAGCAACTTGAAAGGAGGTGAACAGCACCGTGGCAAATTGAAACTGCTGGGACAATTTCAGAAGGTATAATTGCCTGGTAGGCACAGCTCCACCAACTGGAGTCAGTCCAGGGGACAAACTGTTCTTGTGGAGAGTGTAACAGGATCTGTGATGGGCAGAAGCAGTCAGGACTTCCAATGTTAACATTTCTCACGTGAAATTGGCTCCTCTTTCCTGACACCTTTCAAATGCTGTTGCTGGGAGGTGAGCTGCTGATGCATGGAGACCACAGGGGCTGTGCAAGGCACAGCACTGCCAGTCCCACACCCTGCCTTCCAGTACAGCAGCTGGGCAGGCAGCATCCCGCTGGCTTGCTGGGGTCCTGTGGGATGGCAGGGGCCTGTGGGGAGCTGTTACAGCTGGTGGCCAGAAAGGCTGGTTTGCTTATTGGAAAGGAGAGTTTCATTGCAGTCGATGCCCTTTGTTCCTCCTAGGCTTTGCAGCTGAATTTAAAGAATGGGATGGGGAAGGTTTGTGGTAGAAGTGTTCAAGGCTGCTGTTTGAAGTGATGCTTTACTCAGATGTGCCAGTTTCCTCATTCTCAGGGTCTTTCTCAGCCTGGTATCACTGGGATATATAATCCCCTTCCAGCAGAGCTGCTAGGGAATGTCAGCATATTTTGCCATATGCACAACTGTCAGTTGCCTAATCCTGAGCAAGCACATGTGTTAAGCACATGATTCCTTCAGCAGAGGGAGCACACTTAGAAACTGGCTGCAAGCACATAAAAAGTACTCCCTAGACAACTTTGTTTTAAAAATCTGCTATTTCCTTGAAGTTGTTTTTGTGTACTTGGTAGCCTTGCATTTACCTCCTCTTGTCCATAGCTTTCTTGCTGCATTTTCTTTTTTTTATATCCCATTCCTGCAATAATATTAAAATTTTAAAAGCAAAAGAAAATGCAAGCCTGTTCCTAGGCATGACTTGACATGGTGTTCT
Organism: Aegithalos caudatus; assembly: GCA_013389925.1. Classification (NCBI taxonomy): domain Eukaryota; kingdom Metazoa; phylum Chordata; class Aves; order Passeriformes; family Aegithalidae; genus Aegithalos; species Aegithalos caudatus. The sequence goes on from WEIU01024415.1 coordinate 55,215, forward strand.
ACTGGCAGCTTGAGTCTTTGTTTCCTTCCTTTCTACTTATTCTGCTATTTATGTAGAGAAAATGGGATAAAAATGCAGACTGTATCAAACTGTGGAGTTTTGCCATCAGGGCAAACAGTGTGGAGCTGTGGAGAGGAAGGCACCGAGATACACTGTGCTATCACAAAATGCTTGAACTTCCAGCAAGTCCTTAAGGGATTAAGTAACATAAAGGGATGGACTGCAGCACTTTTTGTCCTTGTCACTTCTGTTTTTCTGTGTTTCATTTGTAATTGCTCCAGCTCCTATATCAATTCTGTTGATCTTACAGACTATATAGGCTGGGTAAGTTAAGATGATAGCTTTGGGCATACTTCTGCATGGAAAAAGCAAGGAAACTATTGTGTTACCATCACCATGTTCATAAAATTCTGCAATTTTGTTTTTAGGATCCACTCATACTAATTTGTTTCCTTTGTTAGAATAGCAATTTAAAGGCAGGACTAATTATAGAAGTTCAAGGAGCTACTTGCCCATTGAGGACCATGGTCTGAATATGGGGAGCAAACTAACACTGCTGGTCATTAAGAAAAAATCGTACATTGTTGGTAAGGCCTCTGTTAAAAATAGGTTCCAAAATATCAACAGTTCCACTGTTTTTCACTGAAAAAGATTGTTAAAGGTTGCTGCTCCATGATGTAGTCATCATTCATGAAAGCAGAGAGCCTTCTCCATAATAGTGTTATGATTGACAGGTCAAAATACAAAACCTTTCTGATCCTGGTCTATGGACTGCAATTAATTTTTCATCTAATCTAAATTATTATATCATCATGTGACAGCAAACCACAAGAGTTTGTCCTTACAAGTTAATTAATGTGAAGTCACTTAGCCAAGCAAAACCCATTGTGAAACCAGAGTAATTTATGAATGTTAACCTTAACTTGATGGCAGTATGAAATGGTAACTCCTGAAGAGTTGGTGAAAAAATGAGTGTGTTTCTAAAACTTGAATGTTTATCTTTAAGAAGGGACAGATCATAGTAATGATGCAAAAATGTACCACCTGCTTTTTAGAGACAGAATGGCCTGGTGTACCTCAGTACAAGATCTGCTGAATAGAAATTCAGCTTATTTGTTACAAATACGATCTTAGACAATTTCCCTGTGTTTTGGTTTTGCCAAATTCACATGCTATTGCACCAGTTGCACACTTAAATGAATTGTTTGAATTAGTTGGACAGATGCATGTTTCTTTCTGTGTTCCTTTAAAAAGATGCAGAGATTTTTGACTCTGTTATTTCACACACAAGTGGGAACATTCACTGGCTTCCAAAATTTGATGTTCGTTGTCTTTGATTCGTTAAAAAGTAACTTCTTGTTAAAGGCTGATTTGCCAGATCAGTTCCTCTCCATTAGGTAGCAGCAGCTCAGAGCAGTGATGTGTCCTGTTCAGAGGCACAGGTGTAGGACATCCGAGAAATATGCCTAATATTTGTTCAGCAAATGAAAAGCCAGTATTCCTCTGGTAAATGCATTCTTATTGGGCTTAGGTGTTAAACATCAGCTTCATGAAACTGGCAAATAATCTGCATGAGACTGTACAGACATGTTCTCTGCAGTCATAGCCAAGTTGCTTCATTCAGAATAGGAACTAAAAGCAAGGGAGGCAAAATCTTACCTGCAGAAAGCTACCAAATGGATTTCTGTACTGCCCCTGCAAAGAAATGCAATACTGTAGTACAGGATTTCGTTTTCTCTTTCTTGAGTCGCTTTTTCAATAAAAGCAATGCCAGTTGTGCCAAATTTGTGATGGTATGTGATGTAACAAATCAGAAGGAGACAGGCTGAGTGAGCCAAAACCACCATACCCATTTTAATTAAGACGCTTTACAGCTAATTTACCCGGAGCCTTTTCAGTTGAAAGGCTGGTTACTAAGGCAGGAACTATTCCCTCTGGTTGCAGGGGCTGCTGAAATGGGGCCGAGGTGGCACCTGTTTTGATTTTCCACGGGTGCATACCAGCTTTCACCCAGCATTTAAAGACATGATAGTGGTTTAATCTGTCCTGTTCTGCCTTTAATCAGAAAAAGGAGTTTTGCTTTGACTGTGTTTCCAAGGCTTCGTAAGAAACAAAAGAAATAACTACGGAATACAGGGCTTGCACTTAGTGTTTGTTGAGGCAAGTTTTCTGGAGGTTTTGTTTTGTTTTTTTTCTCACCTTGTACTTATCCTGTAGCATTCTGCAGTGAACCTGTGTGATTTTGTGCGGGCCTGGGAGTGGACTGGGTGTTATATTCAGCCAGTGCAGTGAACTGACAGCAGAGCTTTTCAGGCACGTTGCTTCATCCGGCCATCTGTTTGGTTTTGAGGGAAGGAACAGGAAGATTTCTTACACTACAGATATATTAAGAAAAGTCAGAAAATTTGACATATGAAGCTTTGTATTTTCCATTTATAATACAGTAGTTTGATTGCAGTGTATAAATCACCGAGTTAGAACACTTTAAAATGAAGTTCTGGCATTCCCACTGCTTCAAGTAGCATTGTTATTTATAGATATTACATGAAGGCTGATGTTATGTTTAAGTGAGCGTTAAACAGTTCAGGCTGTTGTATTGTTGCTACGCACCAGAGAACCTCTGTCAAAGTGACTTTGGCACCGCTGCGTATCCGCCTTTCTCCCTTTGTCTTCCAGACCTTTCAGCAGTGTTTGCAGTTATCCATGTGCTCAGCGATGGAACAACCTATTGTTAGACTAACAAGGGCAAAGTCACACTGGGATTTTTAAAAAAGAAAAAAAAAAAAAAAGGCAGTTCTTTACCCTGCCTAAAAGATTGTTAAATATTAAACTAGCCATACCAAGGAGTTTAGTGAAAGCAAACACTGTGGGTTTGGTAACCTTAAACCTAATAAAATAGAAAGTTAATAGTCAGGTACAGCGTGTTTTTGGTTTTAGAAAAAAAAAAAAACAGCTATGACAATGCATCAGTGTAAATCAACAATGCTTTAGAACTTTTAATTAAAAATAGTGCAGTAAAGCCTACACAACTCCAAAATTTGGCCACAGACAGCTTCTCATGACTTGCAGAGAACCCAAAACTCTCTGGTACTCAGATCAGAATAGCTCCTGCTGGAGTGTATAATTCCTATAAATTATTTATTTTATTTATTAATTGTATTTATTTATTTTAGTTTTAAATCTTCAGACCACCCACAAAAGTTGCTGTGCTTTGTCCAGTTTCAAGCAACAGAGGTGGCAACAGGAAAATATAGGGTGAGATGGTGTCATCAAGTGGCTGATATCCCATTACTAATCAGTCACCATTTGCAATTAAAAATGTGCATGCACCCTGACACGTCTTGGATACTGGGGCATCTATCTCCCCAGTACTCTTTGAGAACAAAGCTGCTGATCATATGTGTAAAATACAAAAAGCAAAGTATAAAACACAAACTACAGGGGAGCTCAGACTGGTTGCCAAGAGTTGAGAGGTTTTCACTTAGATTGGGTGTAAAGATTTGTATCTACTTTGGCATTCCTCATGTGCCCTGGTAAAATCTTCACATTTCAAGAAATAAACCACCTGCATCAGTTCTCTGGGCCTGATGTTTTTAAATCAAGTGGTTGTGTTTCAATCTGAAAGATTTCCAAGGGAATAAAGAAAAGAAAGGAGGGAAAGAGAATACATGAAGAGTATCCCCTTCCTCTCTGTAGTAAAAATATATTGTCCACTGGAGTGTTAAACTTGCTATGGAAGTAGAAGGAATATATGGGAAATATCAGTGTTCTATCTAAACAAGAAAACAGGCTTAATATTTGAAATTCTCTAGCTACAAGAGAAGGAATATTGTTGGGAAAAGTACTGAGAATTCATACAGATTTCAGTGGGGAATTAATAGTGGGGTTTTTTTAAATCAAAAGCAAACCAACTAAACAAAAATGTCACCACCAACAAAAAAATGGTCTGTGGGTTGCAGTGGAAGTAATGAACCCTTGGTGAAATTACTGAAGTGTTAAAGGTATGTTTGTGGCCTGTGGAAAGACAGAAGTGGCCAATAAAAGCTATCCTCCTGCTGGTGTTCAGAAGGAAATGAGGAAGATAAAAGACTGAGGCAAATCAAGCAGTGAGGAAGGGAGAATGATCTATGGTGAAAAAAAAAAAAAAAAAAAAAAGAAATAAATCTAGAGAATTGTAGCAGGTTTTCAAAGAAGCCAGTATATCAAATAAGGTATTTGATATAGACATATATATATATATATTGCCAGTACTTTACTGGTGTATTTTCTTTAATAAGAGTAGGGATCTGAAGACAAAGGAAGCAGACTGACTCCTCTTCTTTAGGAAGAAAAATCTGAACTGAAAGAAGCTTGAGTCCACTTCAGAACAGGAGTAGAGGGGAATGAGGCTGTGCAAGACCAACAAGGTCTTGATGTGATTACCAGCAAAGAGAAAGAGAATCCTTCAGAGCATGCTGTGGACACAAATTGGGACCATGGGAAGGGAGCTTCCTCAAGACTAAATGCCCAGCTTGGTTTTGCTCAGGTCACGGCTCTTGCTTGACACAGTATTAATTTGTGTGTCTTCTATTATGTTTTGCTTAAAAGAGAGTTTTTGTTCCAACATGATGGACTATCTCCTTCTCTCACTTTTTAGTGCTTTAAATAACTTGGAAATGACTGATCTAATAGCTTTGTAGAGAAGATTTGTGTAGACAAATTCTCCTCCTGGCCAGCAGTAACTTTGAAGTTAGGTAGTGTTCAGAAAAGCATCATTCATAAAAACAGCAGTAATGAAAGCTGTAATGAGACCAAAGAAAAGGGAGCAATTGTGATGTTTATGCTTTTTCCTCACCCCCTTAAGCAAGCAGAAAGACTTTTTTTAACTACACAGTGCAAACGAGACAGCTGATATGTCTGAATGGGCTTTAGGATTCAGTAGGTAACCCAAACAGAAATTAGGTAGAAAATACACTAGAAGCTGTGCTGCAATTTGATTTATGGCAAAAGCAGGCTTCAAACAGACTTGGGTTTAATGTGTATTCTTGTCTTCTCATGAAATGGGATCTGAAAATTGAAAACCCATGTGTGATGACAGATGAGGAAAGTGCTATTAATCAACACCACTTTTGTTCATGTCTTCAAAGCTGTTCTGTCACCTTTTTCATTTTTATCTCTTCCTAGGTTTTCATCTTAGCAGGCATTTATAATCTAAAGTGAGCTACAGTAGCAGTGGCTTGTTCAAGATCAAGCGCCTCTATTCCTAAATTCTCTCCATTCAGGAATGTTGAATGTTTCAAGAATAAAGATGCTATTTTTTCAAGATATTGCAAATTCATTAATTATACATGAAATATAGTCTTGTTTTAAAAAAGAAACAAAGCTAGAAAAAAAACAACCCTTATGAATTGTTCTATTTTTTGCTACATCAGGTTCTGAAAAGGATCCAAAAATACGTCAATCTTGAAATGACCTGAGATGAGAAATTTTGGTAAACCAACCACTTAAACAAAACAAAACAAAAAGATATATGAGTATATTTCTTTTCATACACAGAAAGAGTAAGCAAAAGCAGGTATTGAGCCCATATCAGTAGGTTAATACCAAGTCTAAATATAGTACAAAAGCATTGGTGTTAAACAGGATTTCTCTTCCAGATGTGTTGTCTTAGCCTATGTGTGAGTAGAGGAGGGAGTTGCTGAAGTTCCCGGTAATGTTTCGATTAAACTATGTAGTACTTGGCTATATTCTGTAAATAGCACAATATTGGCATTTATGTTGGATTTTCTGTGGATTCAGTGTTGCTTAAATCTATCTTCTCTGTGAATTAGTATGGCACTTCTCTTTCAGCAGGGAATGCAATGTTTTGCCTGAAAACTACTTGCAACTTTTCTGTAGGACAGAGGCTGATCAGCATTATGTTAATAGAGATGAAGAGAAACAATTTTTCATCTTTTCCCTGGAAGATATAAAAAAACCCAAGAAGAACAAATAGCACAAAGATTAACAGCTCCACTAGACTTTTTGCAAAGCTATATACCAATGCCTTGACCCTGCTGTTAGGGAACTGCATCCTTACAGCAGAAGCATCATCCTGAACTGTCTGACGTCTCAGTCATTGCTTGGTTGTTTGCCTCTGAGTTTCCACTCTTTGATTTACAAGGTTTAGCAAGGCTGCACTAAAGCCAGGGCACCAAGTAAGTGCTCCAGGTTTCTTTTGCTTGTGGTTGCAAACAAAAGGGTATGGAAATGTGGCCTTTTTTATAATGTACTTGAAAAAGAAAGATACCTCCTCTTGACAGGAATGACTGCTCCCATAAACCCATGTTGTTGAAGCTTGTATGTTACCAAGGAACATGTATATCAACAGAGGGAAAAGAAAAGCAGAGGACTGTTTCTTCACTACCCTTAAAACAGTATCATTTTGTTTTTGCAAATGCATTTTTCTAACTCCATAAAAGCTTATGTCTGTTCTCCACCTCTAAAACCCTGAGTACACATGGAAATGTGTAGCATATACATTTCTGAAAATGTCAGGGTTTTATTTGTGTCATACTTTTATAAGGAGGATGTGAACATGACCTTTGGAGTGCTTCAGACTGGCAGAGTCTACTGATCTAGACCAGTGTTTAATATCAATGTAGAAACAAATTTTGCTTATACAGTACTCTTTTTTAAATTCCTACATGTGTTGTATTGAATGTATGTTCTTGTTTAACATGTTAGTAATGATGTATGGTCTATTGCACTCACTGTGAAATTTTTTGAGTAGGTATGTCATTTACTCCTGCCTCTGTTCGTACACTGATGTTCTTGGCTTCAGCTTTTGTATCTAAAACAAAATAATGCCTTCACAGGTTGTATATTCTTTTACCTAACTTCTTCAACATGTTAAAATTTGTCCACTACCTCTCCAAGTTAGCCAAAACCATTCTGTGTTATTTCACAGACATTTCATAAAGTAGGTAAGACTTTCTTGGTAACTTGTTGGGGGAGGAGGGGAAAATGAGTGCTTTTTAATATGTTCCTTTAAGGAGGCAATATACACTGGACAATGATGTTAGGCAAATGTTGTTGGTTGTTTGTCTTTCAAGTTAATTTACTTGGTACTGAAAGATGGTCCTCTAAATGCTTTTGGCATTCTTTCCCCAGCTCCTGTCAGTGGATGGACATCAAACAGTATTAAATCACCTGCAACAACTGCCCCGAGTGAAAAGGCTGCAACAACACCTCAGCTAAATGAGCAAGACACGCTGGTTCAGCGGGCGGAGCATATTCCAGCAGGGAAGCGCACTCCCATGTGTGCACACTGTAACCAGGTCATCAGGTGTGTGTCTGCTTGCTGGGAACACTCCTTGGGGTGTGCAGAACTGGCACTGTGCCCAGGCCTAGAGAGTGGGGAGGAGTGGAGCGAAATCCAGTTGGTGACTGGTCACCAGGGTTGCTCCTCAGGCTCAGTATTGGAGCACATCCCGCTTAATAACTTTATTAATGATCCGGATTGGGATCAAGGGCACACTTAGCCACACTTGCAGGTGACTAAATTGGGCAGGAGTGTTGGTCTGTTTGAGTGTGGGAAGGCCCTGCAGAGGGATCTGGACAAGCTGGATCAGTGGGCAGAGGTCAGTTTTATGAGGTTCAATAAGGCAAAGTCCTCTTGTCTTTCATTTGGGTCACAACAGCCCTAGACATCACTAAAGGCTGGGGTACAGTGGCAGGAAAGCTTCCTGGCAGAAAAGGAGCTGGGGGCGCTGGGCAGCAGTGGCTGAACATGAGCCAGCTGTGCCCAGGTGGCCAAGAAGGCCAGTGGTATCCTGGCCTGTATCAGAACAGTGTGGGCAGCAGGACCAGGACAGGGATTGTCCCTCTGTGCTCAGCACTGGTGAGATCACACCTTGAGAGCTGTGTCCAGTTCTGGGCCATGCACTACAAGAAGGACACTGAGGTGCTGGAGCATGTCCAGAGAAGGGCAACGGAGCTGGGGAAGGGTCTGGAGCACAGGACCTGTGAGGAGCAGCTGAGGGGGCTGGTGGTGTTCAGCCTGGAGAAAAGGAGGCTCAGGGATGACCTCTATCCCCTCTCTACAGCTGCCTGAAAGGAGGTTGCTGTGATGTGGAGGTTGGTTCAAAGGAGTCAGCAAGTTTATAGTAAGGTCAACAGTACTATAATCATTTTTTTATCATTATGGAAGTAATGTTTCTCAAGTGATAGGACATAGCCACCAGATGTGATGGGGCGTTTTAGATTGGATATTAGGAAAAAGTTTTTCACCAGTAGGGTTGTCCAGCACTTGGACAGGCTGCCCAGGGAGGTCTTGGAGTCACCATCCAGGAGGTATTTAAAAGACATGTAGATGTGGCACTTAGGAACATGGCTCAGTGGTGGACTTGGCTGTGCTGAACAGTTAGACTTTATGATCTTATAGGTCTTTTCCAACCTAAATGATTCTGTGATTCTGTTCATCCTGCAGCCTCTCTCACAGCAGGGGTTTGTTTTGCTTTCATGGGTTTTGATTCTTCAGTCACAAGTGTTTTAAGGCTTCATTTTGGTGATGCAGAACACTGTTTGTGTGTGGTTTATCTAACAAAACCAAAAATGAAACTACTTTGGAGGAAAAATATTGTGAACTGCTAACAATCACAGTCTTAGTACATTTTACAGAGAACCGGGAAGCTGGATGGAATGGAGTAAATGTAAGACCAAAGAAAAGTAAGCAAGTTAGTTTTCATGTATTCACCTATTCCAACAGAATTGGGACTGTTAGCTGGTTGGAAACCAATCAGAGAGAATAGCCTTAGAAAGACTAATGTCTAAAGTGATTTCTAAAGTTTAGTTTCTAATTGAGAAGAAGAAAAATAACACCCATAGAAGAAAAGAAAGTGATATTTTAACAAATACTAGGACTGGATTGATGATAATTTCCTGCATTGCTGGATTTCAAGCTCTTTGATGGGCTCTCTGGCCTTTGGACATTATGGTAGCTATTGTCTTTGACTTGTATGACATGGATAGACAATATTAAGCAACATAAAAACAAGCTTGCCAATAGAGATTAAGTTAAATAAGTTCTGCTGATCCCATAAGATATCCTACCATTAGGCAGAATTTTGTATGGAATAAGAATTGAATCTGGGTTGCATTGTTCAGTCAGTGATTTCTGACAATTAGTCATGATTGTCTCATTCAGGGAATTGTAATTGCTTTTATTGCCAGTGTGCAAATCATCCTTATTTTCATCCACCTTGCATTTTAATTCTTCCCTAAAATAGAAATCTCTTAGGATTATTGAAAACAATGTATTCTTCAGAAGTGTGTTCTTTTTGCTTATTCAGTCATTTGTATTGTTGAACTACAGGGGGAAAGTAATGCATTTTTAATAGTATTTTAAAATTTATTTATCTGTATCCTACATTTCAGTGGACAAAATAAGAGAGCCTGCATTATGTTTCACCATAATTAAAGAAGGAGACTATTTTGATTAGAAAGTTCTGAAAAATTAGGAACTCCATAAGCTGTATAATTTCCATTCATTATAACAGAAAATCAGCCACCACCATGGGCTTTTGTAGCCTCTTGAGCCCTGGCTTGGATTCTACATCAGAACCAGACAATGCAAATCACTTCATCTTTAGGGGTGAACTGAGTCCAGCATGTTTGTTTCCATGAGGAGCAACTTTCTGTTGTGGTGGTTCACTAAAAGTTCAGTTAGCACTGGACTAATTTTAGAAGACTCTGCTAATGGATCTGTGATGTTTTGGAAAAGTTATTCCTACTTCCACTGGATACATCAAGGAAATAAAAATGAAGTAACCTAACCCCTTGAAGTAATAGAAAATACTTACACACATTTCCAACACAGGTGCACCTATGCACCTTAATCCAGGTTAGGTGCACCTGTGAGATTAATATCATAAAAGGTATACTTATTTTTGGGATGAGATTCATCTGATTCCTTGAAGAGTTTGACCTATATAATAGATCTGTCTTTAGTATTCTATCCTTTTTGTTCTCTGGGATTTGGATTTGTGTCGAGTAAATAACATGCAAGAAACCATTCACTTTGTTTTTTGTACTGTTATTTTGGTTTTAAACCAAACACCAAGGCACTATATGCTGTGTCTTTCATACAAGAGACTTCATTGCCTTTTACAGAAGTTGTGGTTTATCAGAGTGTGCTGGGCCTCTGTGCTGTGGGGTCTGTCTTGAGCCGTTCCCTTCTCCTCTTGGCCATTAAATCACTTTCCCCACTCCCTCATTTTGATCACAATTAAGAAAAGAGATGAGCTGCTGCCCTCTAAGTAGGTCAAAGTACTGGTCTGTGGAGCAACATCTGCTCCTTAGTGGATATGTGAGGACAAACTGCAGAGTCCCTGCTTGACTGTACTTAAACCATTGTCACCTCTTGTAAGTGACACCTTTTTCATGAATAGTAATTGGTACCCACATCTGACTTCTTTGTAATTTGCTGTTGGTGTTTACATCCTTATATTTCTTCATATGTTAAATGCCTGCTCAATTATTAAAAGCAAGTGTTCCAAGATGAGTTGATGTGCCTTAATCAATGCCAAATATGCTTCGTGTACACAGCATACAGTGGATGTGGAAGACTGCAATGGCATTCTGAGTTCAAGTTTTAGCATAATTACACATGCCCTCAGTGGTAGTTTTACCTATGAAAAGGTAGGAGGAGGATCAAATGGCATTGCATTGTACATCTGTTTTGAAGCCAAAATGCATTTTGGAGTTGGTTACTTTACACTCAGGCATAGAATAACCATGGTTGGATGAGCCAAAACCTTTCTTAGAGAGACCTTATAACTTTTTAATATATCTTCAATTATTCACACAGTGATTGTCTGAAGGTTCCATTTTTTTCCAAAGCTTCACTAAGTAAGCTTTTCTTTCCATGTCTAAAAGAAGCAAAGCTAGAAGCAAACTAAATTTCTCTTGAATTTCTCTTTCTACTTGCTGTGACGGTCTGTCAGACCTCTGGCATTTCCTGATGAAGACTTCTGGTTCCCAGACAGCCTTACCAAGTTCTGCACTGCAGAACTTCCTTTGAAGTCCAAATGTGTTTTCTCTGGATCACCATTGAGAACATACTCTTCGGCATGTCTGTTGTGAATGATGATTTGGCTTTGTCACCTTTTTGTAAAGCTTAATTTTTTTTAAAGGCAAAAAGGGAAAAAGTACAAATGGTGTTTCCATTCAGCACCTGCTATACACAAATTGTGTACTGTGGCATTTTCAGGGGAGGAGAAGAAGAAACTTCCAAGAATGTAGAACTGCTGCATGGTTAACTGTGAAATGGTTGGCCTTCCTAACAGATGTGGAAATCCTTTTTGATCTCTCTACCACCAAATTTCAGTTCTGGCTTGCTATCATAATACAAGCCTCTTGAGAAACTAAATTACTGGCATACCAATATAATACATTACGATCAGACTGATGAAGTTATATTCAGTTATGAGTGTTAAGTCATTGAAATTGCGCTTATATTTCCTGTATGTTGCTCACTTCTTTCAGTTTGCACCAGTGTCATTGATACACGCAGAACCCAGACGTTTGAGGTGACTGCTAAAGTCATGTACCTGGTGATCCTTTGGAGCATTATATTCTGCAGACACTCTTGTAAATCAGTCAGACTCTCTTTCCAAAAAATAACCAATAAATGACTAGTTCGTTTTCATCTCTGAGTTCCGTTCATGTGGTCTAAGTGGTGATGCCAGAAATTTGTTCAGAAATGCTCAGCATGTCAAAGTAGCCTGGGGTAGAGGCACATTCATACCCAACTGTTGCCAGTTGGGTCATCCCATATCCCATTTGGACAGTAGGAATGTGGATTTTAGCTCTACTTTTGCAAATATGTTCTAGTTGACAGTGGCATGTGGGATTATTACTTGTTTTGGTTTTAAATAGGGAAGAAATGTAGGATTAAGCCATCTACAGCCATCTTCCTAGCAATGCATCCCCCTAGCTGCTTCTGTCACATTGCCTGAGTGTGGGCATCCTGCCCCTTTACACAAATTGGGACTTTAAAGTCCTTTTGAAATTAATAGAGGAAATAAATACCTTTCGTTACTGGAAGCTATCATTTTGATGGCAAAATTATGCAGAGACTGGGAACACCTCCAAGTTCTGAATATCATGTTTTAGTGTATTTTATATGGCAGATATTTTCCCGCCCCCCCTTTTTTTTTTCCTTCCTCCATGTGCTTTGGGGCAGCTTTTAAGTTGCAGGTATCATTAAACTGCAGTATCAGCTTGACATGTTTAAACTGCGGCCTGATTGAAAGTAAAATTGTATTTAGAAAGTGTTCTTCTGGACATGTGTGCACAGGGAGCCAGTGCACTAATGGAACACCTCGTAGACATTGTGCAGGGCACAGCCCCAGCTGTCTGGGAGCTTTGGGAGAGGAACTCTGTAGGTGCACTCTCAGGCTGCTCCCCGTCCGTCCACGTTCCTGCACACTGTCCTGAATGGCTGACCTCAACATGTCAGGGCTGTAAACTCTGGAGAGCTAAATGCAGCAGATGTAAAAATTCCTTCTCCTCCTGTTGCTGGCATGCCTGCTTCCCATTGCAGAGCTGAGCCTGTCATTTCAGTGCAGATGGCCAGAAACTCAATCCTACCTTGACCCGGGAGAGCGTCTTTAGTGTCAGCCCCGCGTTAATGAATCTGTTAAATTAGCCTGTGCTGACACGGTGCTCTGAGGGCACTTTGTTGTACATAAGGGCTTGTATTGTTTGATCAGTACATAACTGAGAGGGCACTGATGTAAAAAGGTGCTTGTAGAGCAGTGGGAGGGTATCGGGTTAGGTCAGTGTTTGCACTGCTTAGGCATCCACAGGGAGCGGGGCTGGAGAGCTGTGCTCAGCCCCAGCTCCATCCCTAAAGAACTACAACCTTCTCTTCAGGAGCCCTTTCTCACTGCGTTCCCTCCAGTGAACAGGGATGAATAGAAGAAACTGGCCCCGATTAAATATGTCCATCATATTACAAGGTCTTTGGCTTATTCTAAATCTTTGAGTCTATCCTAAACCTGTTTGAGTCCTTTGTCTTTGACTTTTCATCCTGCTGAAAATACATAGTGTCACCAGAGAAAATGTAGACAAGAAATGACAGTCTTCACACTCTGTCCTTGATGAAGTTGCCCTCTATCCTCAACCCACTTACATTTCCATTTTAGAGTAAACATAAGCAAATTTCAAGGCAGATGGCACGTTTGTTTAGGTTTTTTCTTGTTTGTTTGGAGGTTTTTTTTCTTTATTGCTATTGCTTTGTGCATATGAAAATCTTATGCTTATTAAGAAAAGTGTTCTTGTAGATGACTTGATTTCAAAAAAAATGTTTACCAGCAGGTAGTCATATTAGTACCTTTCAGGTTTTTTTCAGTGCAGTATTAAATTAAGCACTACTTGAAGTAATTACATCTTTATTGGTGTTGGAAAAACAAGAAATTTGATGAGGGACATGAAATTGAACCACAAAGTTAATCTGAAACCTAAATTCTGAAACGTTGAGTGTTGGTGGGATCTTTGAGGCACCTCTTTGAAGTAAATATGTTCACGGAAGAGATTAACATGCTCAATATATTTTCAAATCAATATAGAGAAAATGGTATATATCGAAACTCATGAGTTATAAGCTGACAATTTTTTGTTGACTGTAAAATGGATAAATTTCTTTTCTCTTACCTGTGTTGCATTAACCAGACAAATGCTATTAGAAGTATAGTTATTTTGCATTTCAAATGATAGAGGTAGGTGTGTGTTTGAGAAAAAAATGGACCTATTTTAATACAAAAAAATCCTCTTATAACTAGGATGGATTATCCTGTAAGAAACTTGTTGGGTAAGACAGTGATTGAATTTTTGTCTCAGAAGAAACTGATGCTATCTGCACCTAGTGGGGTCAAGTCTACTTATATTTGTAGTCTCAGTATGAATACAGACTATAGGAGAGCTGATTATATCACTGAGTCAAACATCTCTTTGCAAGAAATGGAATTGGGAACATGGGAAACATCATTCTTCACTTCCCCAACAGACCCTTCAGCACTGTATTTAATATAGCTCTAAAACAAGATTTCTGAATTGCAGTGAAGTAAGAATTAATGTTTACTGTGGGCAGGCATTTCTAGGAGACAGTTCAACATAAATGGATACAGTCAACACTTGGGGCTTTCTTAAAGCCTGTAGGAGGAAAAAGGGATGGAGCAGTGTATGTGTGTGAACAGTTTAGTAATGACACAGAGCTGTGGCAGATAAATGGATTAACAGCTTTTGCAGGTGCCAGCCCAGATGCAATTGCTAACAATGTCTCTTCTTTCTAATCAGAGGACCCTTCTTGGTGGCTTTGGGCAAGTCATGGCATCCAGAGGAGTTTAACTGTGCCCACTGCAAAACTTCCATGGCGTACATTGGATTCGTGGAAGAGAAAGGGATGCTGTATTGTGAGGTCTGCTATGAGAAGTTCTTTGCCCCTGAATGTTCAAAGTGCCAGAGGAAGATCCTTGGGGTAGGTGACCAACAAGTGGCCTGTTTTTTGCTAGGAACAATAATCACAGTGTTCAGTGCTTCTCTGCAATGAAATCCCATTTTACCTGCCCCAGCCTGCATTCTTTCAAATATACTCTTGACACACCTTTTCTGCTCTCATTACATACCAGATACACCTTTGGATTTTCTAGTGCTGAACCTTTTCAATCTCTTTGAGAAAAGGTGCTGTAGTCTCCTTGGCTTTTCTAAGCTCAGCTCGTGTTTTTTTGAAGCTGTTCTGTAGCTGTTGCGATTACCAAATTTTCCCGAGCAAAATGCTTTTAATTGGCAGCTTTTTACGGAATGGGAAGGGGGAAGTGGGAGAGGGAAGTAAAAAGAAGAAATCCTCCTTAGGTGAGCTGAGCACTGAAGAACACACTGCTTGCTAGCTGAGAAGTACTGACATATCCTCAGTGTTAATGTAGATGGAAAGACACGTTATCCTACTGGGCACTGATATTGCTCATTTGAGCCTGCCAGCTGATCGGCTGCTGTTTCACTGCAGACAGCCATGTGTCTGCATTCTTGTGTAACTGGGGTCATGCAGGGCTCTGGCAGCACAATTCTCAAGTCATATTTGGCACTATAGCATCTTCCAAAACAGCACAGAGCAGTCGTAATTTTCTGTGTGATGTCTTCTGATTAACTCTTCATGGACTTCAAGAGAAGGCAGAGATCCTGCTTTTCTTATTTCAGGGCACCATTGGGGGCGTTCCTGGTTCAAATTAAGAATTTGAACAAATGAGCTGTTAAAATTTGTCCAACTCTATGCATGACCTTCTGAAAACCCCAAAGGACTGCTCATGAAAAATAAGGAGATGTACCATAAATAAAGCACCTCATTAAGTTTAACACTGCAGAACTGGTGTGCACAACTCATTTTCAAAGTACCAGCAGGAAACAAAATATTCTTGAAATGAATCAAGTATAGAGGCATGGCTACCACAATCTAGTCATCACATCGAAATAATGTGTTCCTAACACTTTTTCTAATCCCCACAGGAAGTAATAAATGCTTTGAAACAAACTTGGCACGTTTCCTGCTTCGTGTGTGTGGCCTGTCACAACCCCATCCGCAATAATGTCTTTCACTTAGAAGATGGTGATCCCTACTGTGAGACGGGTAAGAAGCAGCACAACCAAAGTTTACTGCAGCTGTGCTGGAAAGCAGAGCTCAGTAACATTGGGGGGAAATAAATAATTCCATTTTCTCAAGCTGCATGTTAGAAGTGCCCCAGAAATTTCTTGTAACTTTGAGATGTCAATTCAAAGCAACAAATGCTGGTCTAGACACTTGAAGTTTGCAGCAGGAGGAGTTGATGAAGATTTCTTCATCAGCTCCAGCAGCAAGAGGCTTCTTGTCACTGATTTTACCTTTCCTGTTAAGTCCTCAGCTGGAGTATCAGTGATACTTCAGATTATTTTAAACCCAACCAGAAAGTCACCCTAAAACTAATACTTTGATGTAAGTCTGCTTATTTATCAAACATAAGCAAATGCCAATGGAGTAATGTGTTTTTCTCTGAATAGCCTTATTCACAGCCTGAGGGGCTTCTAAGAGCAAGCAGTCTGTCCAGGTAGTTTTTTGCAGGATCAAAGATATAAAAAAAATTGTCAGAGGAGAAATACAGTGGTACAATTACAGCAGTTGAAAGCCTGATGAGCAATATTACATGAACAATGTGGCCTAGAATTTCAGAGCATTTCTGGTTTAGCACTTCCAGCTAATCATAACTTTTTTTTTAAACTATGAAATGGTTTGGGTTGGAAAGGACCTAAAAGATCATCTGATTCCAACCCCCGTCATGGGCAGGGACACCTCCCACTAGACCGTGTTGCTCAAAGCCCCATCCAGCTGGCCTTGAACATCTCCAGGAATGGGGAATCCACAGCTGGTCTGGACAACCTGTTTCAGTGCCTCACCACCCTCACAGTAAAAAAAAAAAAAGTCTTCCTATTATCCAATATAAATGTACTCTTTCAGCTTAAAGCTATTCCCCCTTGTACTGTAACTACCTGCCCTTGTAAAAAGTCCCTCTCCAGCTTTCCTCTAGGCCCCCTTCAGGTACTGGAAGGTGCTGTAAGGTCTGCCTGGAGCCTTCTGTTCTCCAGGCTGAAAAACCACAATTCTCTCAGCCTTTCCTCAAAGGAGAGGTGTTCCATCCCTCTGAGCATCTCTGTGACATTCTCTGGACTTGATCCAGCAGGTCCACACCTAACCCACCTTGGGAGCCCCATAGCTGGATGAAGGATTTCCAGTGGGCTCTCAGGAGAGCAGAGTAAATGGTTCAGAGTCCCTCCCTTGCCTGCTGGCGACTCCTCTTGTGGTGTAGCCCAGAATACAGAATTGGGCTTTCTGGGCTGTGAGTGCATATTGGCTGAACCTATTATTATTATTATCAACAGTTTTTATTTAAGTTGGTTTTCTAGATTGCTTAAAATTTTCCATGTACCCCTCTGAGCTAGGAAAGAAGTAAACAATTTGTAAAACAATTTCCACAAAATGGAAAAGAGACAAAATTGTTTCAACACTATCTGTTTTCACAGTGCATCCTGTGTTGCAACTGTCAGTTGGACCCTTGGTATGGTTTTCCTTCAATTCTTAGGAACATTGCACTTTCGCTAGATGTAGAAATGGATTGACCAGAAAAGATTTAGCATGAAATTCTAATGACCTCTTTGAAGCTGAGATTTCCTTCTAAGCTGTTTCCAGAGTTGTTCACAGTGAGTTCCATGGAGAGTGCTAGATACTTGTAAGCATGAGGGAAGGTGGCCAGTTTATCCAAAATTTCCATCGTCAGAGCTGCTTTAATGAGATGTTGGCAGATAAAAAAGGACACAGTAGGTTATTGCTAACTTGGTGACAATTGTAGGGTAGGGTGTTGCTCCTATTGAATTTGTGGAGCAGCAGAGGAAATGGGTATATGAGCAGCATCCTCCAGTGTGACAGCACGGTGAAATTTCATCTTGAAGCAATGTGAAGCCCCTAATCCTGGAACCATTTGATGATTCAAAAATAGTACTGGAGGAATCAATAACTCCCCTTTGGGTGGAAAGCTCATGACAGGGTTTGTTATGTTAAGGTTCAATTCTTGTTCCTGTCACCAAATGACCCACGTCATGCAGTGCATTGATTTGTGCTACTGTTACAGCTTCTGTGTAAAGTGTGCCTTTCTCTATATTGTGACTGGGGAGAAACTGTGGCAAGATGTCAAGTGTACTACACTTCTTGCAAAGTTTACTTCTGAGATAGAAAGTTGCTATCAAGACACAAATTGCAGCTTGTGTCTGCATTAACTTGCAGACACAAGCTGTGAGGTGTTATTGGCAGTGATGACTCTGGCTCACTAACTAGATGTTAATTTGAGTTATATTAATTTTTCAAAGACTTTCAGTCCAGCTGGAGTTATGAGTCTATGACTAATTTTAAAGAAATAAGGAGTAAATGTCATTGCCAACTTTCCTTCTTCTAGTGCAAAGGAGAGTTCTAATTTTAAATCTGTATTTGAAATTATAACAGCATCAGCTATTAGTATTAAAGGGGGATTAATCTGCAGAATGTTCTGGGTTTAGATGCTGAGGCTAAAATTAAAATAAAAGTCCGGATATCTACAACTTTGAACTTTTTTTAAGTGCAGAGTTAGCAGCCTAGTTTTGAAAATGCTGTGTGCAGGAAGCACTGATATGTGACTGTGTAAGAAGTCTGCCTTGGAAGGCTTCTGTGGTATCGCAATTCAAGCATGCAAAAGAAAGCTGATGCCCTTCATTCTGCCTTATCTACTGCCCTTTCTTCAGAAGAAAAGCCAATAAACTTATCAACACAACCACAGGCCAACTTACAAAAGGGTTTAACTGCTGGCACCAGGAAAATATCAGTAAGATTCTGTATGACCACAAATGCAAAGAGCTGAAAGAGTACAGTCATGAGACCGTGTCCTTCAGGGGTTTTGCACAGGTCTGTTCTACCATTTGATATTTTTATTGTCTTTCTTCTTAAACACTTAAAATTTATTCCAGTAGGATGGATTAATGGAGGTGATCAGTGAAGCAGTATCTTGCCACTGGCAGCTATCAAGGGCTTTGCTACTCCAGAGCACTTGTGTTCTCCATCCTGTTGAGATGTCTCATATGATGATTCATTTTGAGGGAGGTCATCACACAAAACACTGTCTTAGTAAACAAAACCAGCACTTTTCTCTTGGGCTTGACACATCTGATGATCTTCTGTGGGCTCTGCTGCAGTAAGCATTAGAGCTTCAGCAGATCTGTATAGTTTAGGTGAGAAACAAAATCCACTTCTACCCTGCTTCCCATCCCTTATAATTCTTCTTTGAAAACAACCCCTGGCATCTAATTTCCGTGTCAGAGTCAGTGTTACTATGGTAGTAACACTCTGTTACTGGTAGATGGAGTCCAAAGCTTCATTATGGCTGTCACTTTGACTGTAGTTCATCTTATGAAGATACAATGTTGCATGACATGTTTGCCATGGTACCATGCTGTTCCTATTCTCTTATGTTATAGCACTAAGGCCATTGTTGTCTCTGCAGGAATAAAACATTTGCTTCCTAGGGTGTTTGAGAGTTGAAATAAATGAAAAAGACCAGACAACTTAGGCTGGAGAATATGAATGGTTCAATGCCATTTGTTTTAGTACCTGCTCCCTGAGATAGCTAGCGAAGCTTCTTGTTCTTCATAGTAATGAAGGGGAAAGGTTTATTTGTTTGTTTGTTTGTTTAGGGATTTTGTTTTCTTGGTATTTTTAAAAGCCATGTAATGTACTTTAGTGACTAGAAAGTTATTCTGACTTGATCCAAATTTCTAGACTAATTAGGACAGAAGTCTAATGATTTCATGGTTTTGAGTAGTGCAGTCTGGGGCAAAAATTTTGCCAGAACGTAGGTCAGAGTTCATTACTCTCTGAGAAGCTCTGTAGTGTGAACAGCTGGGGTGTGCTTTCAAAGCAGAGTTGGAGAGAATGTTAGGAACATGTAGCGTTCACATGGGTGCTCTCAAGGAGTGCATTTCCCCCTCTCCAGCACACTGTTGATCTCAAGGAAATGAAACACCAGGAAGATGGAAGCATTGCCCACTTGAAATGATGAGGAAAAGAACTGAATTAGCAAGAAGTCAGCATCCCAGGCTTTCAATCCAGGAGCTCTTTATTCAGTATAAACCTTAGCAAGTCCTAACCTATTGCCAATAAAAAAGCAAAGCTCTCAAAAGGGTTGCTCCTGCTTTTCTGCATGTGCTTTAAAAGCTGTTTGTATCTCTTTGCAGATTACTATGCCCTCTTTGGTACAATGTGCCACGGCTGTGAATTCCCCATTGAAGCTGGAGACAGGTTTCTTGAAGCCCTGGGCCACACTTGGCATGACACTTGCTTCGTGTGCTCTGTAAGTACAGCTGGTCTGCTTTTAAACAAACCCTGGCAGCAGTGCTAACCTGACCCATATGGGAGTTAGCATCTCTAACCTCTCTGAACCCCCTGAGCCCAAAAAAAAGTACTTTTCCAGTTACTTGGAATGTGTGTTGTTATTGTAAACCTTTGGCATGGGCATGATCAAAGGATTGTAGCCCTGTTTACTTCCTTGGAGTAAGTTGAAGGTCATAAGGGAATGGGCTGTGTTTCCAAAGTAGCAAGAGTGCTTTTGCCATATGGACACTGTAACCAAGGCATTGCTTGCTAATGTTGTATGACCAAAAAAAAAAAAAAAACCAAAAAGAGAACCCCAATCATAATGTTTGGGACTTTTGTTTCTTAAATTCTGAATATAACTCTGCTCCCAGTTAACTACCTGTTGTATTAGGAAAGGTTATGCTTAGACCAACCACTGGTATTACATAGAAAGAGAATCCCTAAAAAAAAAAGGCAATTCTTACTCTTTGAATATATTTATGCATAGAACAGTATACCATGATCTGGCATTCTGAATAGTTATGGCACAATTCATCCATCTGAATTGTGTGTTCTTTTCTTTTTATTTATCCCATTTCAGGTATGTAATGACAGTTTGGAAGGCCAGACTTTCTTCTCCAAGAAGGACAAGCCACTGTGCAAGAAACATGCCCACTCTATCAACATCTGATACTTGGAGCTTGTTTTGTGTAACAAATGTACTGAGCAGAAAGGTTAAAATGTCCATATTCAATAATTGGTTAAAATTATTTATATACAGTTTTTCTAAAATGGAAGAGAGATGTAGAAACTTGCAGAAGAGATTGTACACTAATTTTTCAGAGTGTTTATCATTTACGATTTTGCTTCATAAAAAGAAAGGTATCAGGAATTGCACCCAAGCCAAACAATTAGAGTGTCTTTATCTCTATGCTTTGCATATTACTGTATTTCATGATTTTATGACCACATTTATCTCTGTTTCATTAAGAGAAGTGAAGACTCTATAAAAGTAAATACCTGATATTAGAAGTCTCGGTCTTGCTGCTATTTAACAAATAAAAGGAGATTGGATTCAGCAATCCCAGTCACTTTATTTTGGTGATGTTTTTAAAGTGTGTTCAGAAGTATTGCAGCTAAACTCCATTAAAAGGAACTGAAAGTAAAGATAAGATTGCACAAAATATACTGTTCCAAAACTTTTTTTAAAATCTGATATTCATATACAGAAAGCCTCCTACACAATTACATGTACCTGTGCCTTTGCACTTAAAATTCTGATGGGTTTGCAAGGGTCAGAGGCTTTTACAAAGCATTTAAGTGGCTATGCTGGTGGGAAAAAATTAGAAGATGCCACTTAAAAGAAAACAAAAGTGGAATACTTTTCTGTAACTCATGTACTACCAGAACACTAGCCAAAATCCCTCGCTTCTGAGGATGTGTTTGAAGGATGAAAATGTCAGATCAAATCTTAAGGGAACAGGGATTTCAACTCTTTGTTTGCAGTTCAGGTTTTAGGTAGCTTTAAGTGCCTTAGAAAGGGGAAATTTTGCTGAATCTGCAGGTAACAGTGTTTTGTATCCAGAATGTGAGATTCTGGTGTTGAATGAGGGAAGCTGCTGAAGTGCAGCTGAGGACATTGATTTTTTTTCTCAGTACATTCTTTACCACGTAGCTCATGAATATGTATATTGGTGGTCTGCCAGGTAGCATACTGAAAACTTTCTCGCTCAGCTGTTATGATTTTTATTAGTTTAGGTTCTATTTTTCTCTTCCAAATATAGGGAGTGTATTGTTAAATGATATTCCATTGGTGTAAGCAGCTAAGTACCTCTCAGATCTTGCAAGGGAGC
Organism: Aegithalos caudatus; assembly: GCA_013389925.1. Taxonomy (NCBI): domain Eukaryota; kingdom Metazoa; phylum Chordata; class Aves; order Passeriformes; family Aegithalidae; genus Aegithalos; species Aegithalos caudatus. The sequence goes on from WEIU01024415.1 coordinate 76,986, forward strand.
AGGGAGACAATGCTGTCATTATGCATTTGCTGTGAGCCAGATCAGCCAATTCTGTGGCTTGATGTGAATTTTGCATCCACACAGAGAGGCAGTGCGAGACCAATGCACCAGCTCAGTCCCCCTTAGCCTCAAATAAGGGCTGAACTGGTTTAATTGGAGCAATTGCAGGCAGCCAGGGAGGAGGTGGTGCTCCTCTGCACAGGGTGAATTTGCTTCAGCAGAATTGCACAACAGAGAATTGGGCTCTCTCAGGGCCAGAGCAGATTCCTGAAGGAAACTGAATTTACTTGCTGTTTTATTCAACTGGGGTGTCAGAGCTGAATTGTTAGTCTTTAGTGCTCTTTCTAGTAGACATTAAAAATGACCATTTACTGGTTTCATTGTTGTGGGGTGGGGTTTTTTTTTTACCGATTTGATGGATAGTTTTATCCATAAAACCATGGATAAAAAAGTCATCAAAATTCGCCATGGTTGAGTAACGAAGAACATCCACAAAAGTGGAGGAAAGAAAACCAAAATTGCTATACTGAAATATGAAAAAATATTTGGCTTTTTATTAATTCAGTGATACAGGTTCACATTGTGGGGCTGTTTCACCTTATTTCCTGAAGTTGTTTTTGTTCAATATTACCACGTTTCTTTTATAACTTCCAGTGGTACAGAAGAAATTTGGTAAATCTGGTGAATGTTGGTAAATACGAAAAAATTTGGTGGTACGGTATAAAGCTGTTTAAAATGTTTACACTCTTGTACATGTACCCTTTTGTGAGTTTGGCTGAAAATCAGAAGGGTGGAAGAAGACTGGACAAGATGCAGTAACATATAAGCCAGGTTGCTTTTAAAATTAAGTGGAATGTGGAGAAATGAGACCTATGGACTAGGTTTCAGTGGAGCTTTATTGCACATGTGTGAGGAAAGAGGGGGGAAATGCACAGGAAAAGACGTTCCATAATTTCTGCAATTCAAACCTTGCAATTTGAACATAGGATAAAATCTTCTCAGTTTGTCATTGTCCTTAAAATCCAATTAAATTTTTGTTTAGCCTCATAATTTTAATTGGAATTTTATTTTTTAATCCATATGCTCTAGGGTTTGAAATTTTGCAGTTGTTAATGAATTTGAGGACAAAAGCCTGAAGGGCTCCAATAGAACTGCTTCATTTAACTGCTTTGCCTTTTAATTTCTGCTTTTATCTATTTGTTTAAAATTTTAAAGGAAGCATAGAGTCACTGATAGATAATGAATATTTAATGGCTTTACCAAATTATATAAATCAATTAAAAGGAACATAATTTTTATTGTTATTTTAATAAGTGAGATTTTAGTAGAGCACTTTATAATAATGCCATATATCTCACTGAATATTTATTACCTTTTTTGTTGTTGTTGTTTAGAACTATTTCATTCTGTTATTATTTTGTTTTATTTGTAACCTTGCCTTTACCTCTAGAATCTTCTGGGGTCTGAGTGTATGTGTTTAAATATAATTCTTTCTACATGCATATGTATGCACGTGCAGTGAAAGACAAAAGTATATATGTGTGTGTATTTGAATGCAGACTTAACATAGCAAAAAATCCTTTGGGGATTTTGTTAGATTCCCAACTGTTTTTCACACAACACACATACAGCATTTATGTTATGAGGGTCAGGACAGATATATTAGTAACCTAACTACTGTAGATCTTTGCATGCATTTTCAGTCAGTCATTGTTTTTTTTCTAAAACTGTCTGTGAGAGAATTTGGCTTAACTCTGTTTGAAGGTAGAATGTCTTTATAAGTGAATAATTGATCCATGATGACAGTTTCAGTATGTTGTAATGAAATAATTCAGGATTACATACAAATAGAAATGCTTAATATAACAATGCAGTAAACTTAAAAGCAGGAGTTGAGTTGTGGTTCAGTGTGTGTTGTGGTCTGTTAATTGTTTACCTATTTCTTCACAGTGCTACTTGCATCATCTAGCCATGTCTGCTGCTTTGCAAACATTGTTTTATGCTAAACTACCAGCTGTTAAATCCTGGTGATTTCTTTGCTTGTGTTTAATAATCTTTGGCATTAAATTTTGGCTGTTCACATTTGCAAATTTAATTATAATTGAAAAACATAACAAGCAAATAAACCCTACCCAAAACATAAAATTCTCTGTCTTCAGTTATTTTTGTGGTTGTTGAATACTTTCTTTTCCTGAATCGTAGCCAATAAAGGTAAGCCATGATTGTACACATGAATAGATGGCGTTTGAGCTGTTCATTCTTCAGGTTTTATGATTTGTTTTAGCTTTTTTTTTTTTTTTTTACAGGGAAGGACCAGGGAGTCCTGGTGGCACCAGGGTGACCATGAGCGAGTGATAACTCCTCTGAGACAAGGAAGACCACCAGTCTCCTGGGGTCCAGTAGACAGACCATTGCCAGCAGATGAGAGAAGTTATCCTTCTCAGCTCAGCCTTGGTGGGACCAATCTGGAGAGCTGAGTCCAGTGCTGGTCTTATCAGTACTGGAGTAAAGAGTGAGGAAGATGGTTGGGGAGCATTTTTCATGAAAGGAGAGGCTGGCTGCTCAGCCTGGAGAAGGGAGGCTCAGGGGAGAACCTCTTCAATGTGTAGAAATACCTGGATAGGGGAGTCAAGGAAACAAAGCTAGGCTTGGTATGTAGTCAAAGGACAACTGTGAGGATGGTAAACGTTGGCACAGGTTGCGCAGAGATTGTGGAGTCTCTCTGCTTGGAGATACTCAAAACCCAGCTGGATCCAGCCCTTGGAATAGTCAAGGTCCCTTCCAGCCTCAGAGAGTCTCTGATTCTTCATCTTTTCTCAAGATGGATGGAAAGGTATAAACACAGTGTTGAACATGTAACAATGTAAAACTTATATTGGCCAGTTGCTGTTTATTTGCTATCCTTTCTCCATTCTACTGCCCGTCTAGAATACTTTGCACTGTTTCTCTGGAAGGCTTTATTATTTTTCCTAAGTTGACACTGTCCAAGGAAATGGCAGGCATTGTCTAATACTGTACTTAGCCTTGGCATGCAGCAGTTTCTGTTTACACTGTGGGACACTTGACTGTCTGCTCTAACACTGCCAATTCCTTCATGATAATACCAGTCTGGTAAGGATCCCCTTATCCGAGCATCTCTTAAACAGGCAAATGGTCTGTTGTTTTTTACCTTTATTTACACAGGCAAAGGAAAACACTGCACACAACTCTATAAAATTTAGAGGCAACTTTACAGAAAACTTGCCTCCCCTTCAGTGTTTAGGCTACGAGCGAGACAAACGCAAGTCTATTTGCAAACAGTACATTAAGCTCTAGAAGCCAAATTTTTAAAGGCATGAAGTCTGCATTTGACATTTTAATGGCAAAGGTTTGGTTTCTATCAATCACAACGTCATGTAACATTAAAATGCACCGACCAACAAAAAAAAGAGATCTGTCATTCATTCATTAAGATGCTGTAATCCAGTTTAAGATTTATAGGCTTAAAACTCAATGGTGTGTTTTCACAATAAATCCACTTTCACTGCTCAGCACAGAACAAATCTCTCTGTCACTCAAAATATTTGCTGGTCAAAATGCCCTATATGAGATCTTCAAAGGGTTTCTCACAAAATTGCATATAAATCCTTTTACCAGCAAAGGCTTAATTTAGGTTCAAGTTTTACTTTCTTGGGACGTTGGTTAATATCTTGTGCTCAGACAAGATCTTGGTTATATCAGAAACACATAGGGCCTAATTTATTATTAGCAGTCTGGTGTTAATTAGGGGGAATTACCAGAAATAGTTTGCTTGATGGAAATTTATTATGGTATCACACTTTACTGATGGTGAAATAGGAGTCACTGAAAGAGTGCAGCTCCTTCTCATAACCAGCTAATTAATAAGGTGCCAAAATTCCTCTGAGAAGGGTTTGGTCCTAACTATGGGAACCTCACAGAGCAAATGGTTCCTATGCAGTATTTAAAATTTAAAAGAGGAAAAGAGAGACGAGAAAAAGCTGCCCAGCAGAAGTCTTAAAAGTGGTATGGCTTTTTCTTGAATTTATGAAAGAAAATATTTAGCTGTGTATCCAAGCTCATTAAAGAATGGCTGTTCTCAGACAGAAAAACAACAGGTAATTTATAATCTCGTTTTGTATGCTTGAACTTGGTTTTCAGTTTTACTTTGTGCATGCTGCACTCTACAGCTTGTAATTTTATGAATTGGGCTTATAATGAGCTTTTATATTACTCTTTATTGCTTTGCTTAATGGTCTTTTTCATTATCATTTGCCAAGAAAGTTGAAGTTGGCTTAGAGAGGAAAATGAAAAATACTGCAGATCTCTGATAAGCCCCAATCTTTTTTATGTATGGCAGTTTGGGGATAGAAAACCACTGTGTCATTAGAGATCTCATGAAAGTTGTGTGAGAAAGGCATGCTATAGTAAGATGGAGTGAAAGCAAAAACATCTCTAAAGAAATTTAAAATCACCACACTAAAATTTATGCATAGCTGATTAAAAAAAAAATACTTCAGATGATAGGGTATGCAATCGTAATAAAACACTTTTCTATTTGCACTGGAAATACTTTGAACTGTTGAAAAATATCCAGCATTTTGGATCTGCTTTACAAGCTTTCTCCTGTACTGTGAGACTAAGGATTGTGTCATTGTGCTCTGAGTAATATTCACACTTTCCATAGATCAGAGTTGTTTCCTTTTCGGTTCTCCTGCCTTTGCTTTGCCTTTTCTTTCTGCTGGGCAGTGCCATTTTTTGTTTTAAAATACTTCATTACAAGATAATCCTGTCAGGTGTGTCCCTTATTTCTCTTTGTGATGCATCAATGAAATGTCAAATGTTCCTTTGGTAAATGTAAACTTGCACTTAATTTTGGCATGCTTTTCAAAGTGTCAAGTTTTCCCACCCAGAAGTTTCCGCTGGAAAAATAACTTGAGATACTAGACCAAAATGGTAATTATAGCCCAAATAAAGTCTTTATTTCCCTTGAAATCCATCAAGCAAAATGGAAACAATGAAAACAAGTATAGGGCCAAAATCATGGATAACCCAAACAGGTTCAACCTCACTGATTTCAACTTATTCTCCTACAAGTTAAAAATGAATGGTATCAAAGCAACTTTAATTTTATGCTAACATTTGTCCAGTGAGCAAGCTCAGAATTAAGTATTTGGTCCTTGGTTTTATCAGGATTTCCTTTTACCTAGGATCCAGTCTTGGACTTACACTTGGCTTTGAACAAGCACAGTGAAGCTAATCTGCTGTGTGACTTTTTTTTTCCACTCTTACTACCCTCTGACAATCAGTAGAGGATTACTGGGAAATTCAGACAAGTGTTAGCTGGAGAAGAAAATAGGCTGTACTTTCTTTGAAATAAATCAGTGTGTATAAGTGGAAGTTAAATGATGCTACAATAAGCCTGCAAATTTGTCTAGATCTTGCATGTTATATTTTGATGCTGCTTTTTCATTTTTTCCAAGTGGGTGTCTGTGGTGGCAATCAGTTTCAGAGTGTGCTCTGATGAAGCCTATGATATGCTACCCCCCAAAAGAAATATTTTACAACATTGTAGAGCTTTGGCATAAGTTTCCTAATATCATATTCATCTTAAAGGCAGTTGCATGGCTGTATGTAGGAAAATCTTGTGTTTTTCTGCTCAGTGGTAATTGGCATTCAAGGTGTCTTGTGGGAACACTGCATCACTATTTATACAACATGGTGTATTACCATGAAACTGTGAATTACAATTTGGAATGTGATGGGACTACTGTGGTGATCTTTGCTCAGTAACTGCAAGCAGTTAAATGAAAATCAATAGATGGAAGCTGTGGATTGCCATCTGCATCCAGACCTCAGCTTCTTCCTTGGATAGGTCCTGCCACTGGCAGGAGCTACAATCCCAGCCAGTCCATCCCAACAAATGCCCCTGCTTGCTGCCTCTCTGCCATTCATCTCCCCTCCCTCCACCCAGCAGCAACCTGGTGACCTTGACCCTTTGTTCTCCCACAACCAGAGACCCACAAATACATCTTTGGAGGCCAGTACATAGGTTAGGTTCTTAAATTAGTGTACATTAAAGGATAATCACTGTTGAGGGCAAGTGTAAGCCTACTCTTACCAATATGTGTTTAAGTTAATGTAATGACTTACTTATTTTTCAGGGAGCATGTTGAGAGGAGATTCTAACTTCTTCCTGGCATGGGCTTGCCAAATCAACCCGGATGGAAATTGGTATTCAAATCAGGGTTTTTTGAACAGTAACAGTGTTTGCTATTCTGTCCTTCATGTCTTGCCATAATGTACATACAGTAAGTTCCCATCTTACTCCTGGAGGGGAGAAAAGATGTGCTGCACAGCAATTTTTAATTGTGCCTTTCAGTCACTGTAAAGACAGAAGGAAAAAGTGAGCTGCAGCAGAGGGCAGGACTCAGGGCACGGTGACAGGAGGTAAAAGGAGGTGATGGTAGGAAACAGTTTAGAAATAGGGCAAGAGCTTGTGCAAAGTCAGGCTGTTTTGTCACTTGTTTTTGTCAGAGATTGATGAGCACATGGTCTGAAAAAGTGGGATAATTTGGGCATGGCAAGGTAAAACAGCAGGCAGGAGCTGAGGATTCTCCGAAGGGAAACCTAAGGGCCACACAGACCTTGCAGCCTCATGGGAAAGGACTTTTCCCTTTTTTCTTCATTTTTATTCATCACCAAATTGTCCGCATTTTTTTTTCTGCCAACTTTTTTCTTTGAGGTTAAATAGCTTTTTTTATCTTCATGATGTACACGAGCAGGAGCAAATCCTTTTTTGTCATCAGCTGATCTGGGGCTGCCCAGAGGCTGAAGTGAGATTTGTTTTACTTTACAGTGCTGGCTGTTGCTTCAAATTGCACCATCCCATTCTGTGCTGTCTGTAGGTAGCAAACCTACCTCAATTTCCCCAAGGCTTTGCATCTCTGAACTTCTTCCAGCTCTTGGCATGGCCACCTCTGCTGAAGTCCTCTTGGAGATTTTGCACAGGGGGCTGTGAGTGCAGAATGCACCTCGAGCTGCTGCAGCCCTTGTGCAGTACCGTAACTGGGGGCAATGAAATGGATTGCAAAATCTCACCTAATCATTAACATTGTTTTTTGTGTATTGCTATGGGTAAAGTTGGAGCCTCTGTTCTCCAAATGCTGTTTAAAATGCTGTTCAGTGAGTGCCAGAGCTAAACCATGTCCCCTTGGAGGGGGCATCCAGCTGCTTTGGAAGAGGACACATTTCTGGAAGTTTTTTGGTGTGGCTCCTGGGTAAACAAATCCATTGCTTCTTTGGGCCAGTGGGTTGTGTAGATTTGCATGGATTCCATATCCTCCTCTGTGTCAGCTGGATATTATTAACTGCTTGAGGATCTGATCTCCCCTTTGTCATTTTGTCAGTGCTGCCTTATTTGTAGTTCCTGTCCATCTGGAAGGACACCCTGCCCCTTCTCTGGCCAGTGCCCCAGCTGTGGTTTGAAATGTCTCTGCACTGCTGGGTACCACAGCTGGTTGGGGGATGCTGGAGGAGTGAAACACCTCACCTTCTGCAGTCTCAGGCAACTCTGCTTTGGCCAGGCTGGTGTCCTGGACCAAGGAGAGAGGAAGCATCCAGGAGTTTCTGCTTTTCCCTCTTTGTCCAAGTTTCCTTCACCTGGAGCCTGTCCATACCCAGCAGGCTCTCATGAGGCAGGATAGAGATGGGGACCTTAAAAGCACATGGGATGAACTTGAAGAACGTTTTCATGCACCAGCATTTTCAGTGTTTGGGAGTGAAGGACACAGCTTAGCTCAAAGAAGTGCATTTAATCATAGAGAAGATGGGACAAGAACCACACAAATATTGTGTGCTCCATCAGTGTGCTCCCTGTTCCTCACCAAAGAACTTGGTCATGTGATTGTGTTAGGTGAGCCCTACATGTTGCATGATAAAGGCTGTTTTCTCTAATTATACATAGTTTGATGTTTATAAATAATAACAAAAGTAGTGTAAGTTTACTTTAGATTTGATCCATCAGCCTTCTGGGAGCCTGTTCATCTGAGTTCCAGCATCCTTAAAAATTAGGATCTACGTCTCAGCCAAACCATGCCATGCAGGCAGTGGGAATGCCATGGAAAACTTGAGCATGCAGTAACTAGAGGTTGATTGAAAAGAGGACTGAATTGGAACTATCTGCTGCCTAACTGGGTCTTACTTTTCAGCCTTACACATGTCCTTCTAATGGAATATAATCCATACAGCAAAGAAAAATGCTGTTTCGTTTATATCAACGCCCTTACTCTGGTTCAAAGCTCAAACTGTTAGAGGTTTGAGGTGTAAAAGTAAATCCAAGAGAATATTTGTTAGCAGCGAAGGCCAAGCACAGCAGTCAGTGATATGACCTGAGTAGTGTAAAATCTACAGGGTTTGTGTCTGTGCAGCTACAGAAATTAAGGCCTGTCATGGTTTAACCCCAGCCAGCAAGCAAGTCAAGTAGCATGCAGCTCCAAGGAAAAGAGCAAATAGAGATGGAGAAGGAATTGATGTTCCCAGAGAATTGGCAATTCAAGCAAAACAAGATCAAAAAGGAGATTGCTTTCCAGGTGAGGTAAGCTAAATATTTTGCTTTTTTCCTAATCATCACCACCACCCCCAAGCTTAGACAGAAGCATTTGCTTCACTTTTGTCACAAGATAAATTAGCCAGAGATATTAAGCAAACTGTTTATTTTGTATTAATTCCAGTAGGTCTGGTTTTAATTTTCTTTCTTTTGTTATGGTTGTCATATGGATAATACTCTGCATATGTATGCACAGAATAGAAAACCTTATGTTCTGCCTCAAAGATGGAAAACACAAAGGCCTGCAGCCCTTCTCTCATTCTTGGTCACTGATTTCAGACAGAGTAACTCCATTACAGCACTCTGGGATTTATTGCCTGGAATTTGGACAGGGAAATGCCCATTGGCATAAGGCAGACACTGCAGGTAGCACTGTGCTTGTTATAAGGACAGTGCGACAGTGCTTGGAACCCAGCAAAGCCCTGAAGCACGTGCTTCCTCTAAAACATGTAAAGTCCCCTTGAAGATAACTGCTGTATTAGGCTTTGACTTCAAGCAGTCTGTCACAGGTGTCTTTAAAATAATATTTGTAAGGCAGGTTTATCAATGTGTATATTCCTAACCATTTAAAAAAAATTCTTGTTTTGAAATTGAGCAGGCTTCTCTTGCGTGCAGAACCAGGCAATCTGCACATTTTCTAAGCTACTCACATTTGTCACTATGTGTAGAAGGTGAGTTTTATCAAAATGATTCATAACATTATTATTACACTGCATGGCTGAATTTCAGGATGGTAACAAATGTAAATGATTGTGAATCAGTACAATTGCTCATGTGATTCTGGTTCCAGTGTAAATCTTCTCCTGAAAGTTATGGCTGCCTGAGAGCCAGCAAATGGCAATTTTTGCTTCTGGACCACTGACATATTTAGTACTTGAAGTTATAAGTTTGCATTGCTCAGAAGAGCTGCACTCATGGGTACGGTGCTATCCTGCTGCTTCCCAGGTCTGTGTCCGTGTGCCACACACCCTGTGGAATAACAAAGCTACCTTCAAATCAGCAGCAGTGACCTCTCAGTTCTTGTTGCATGGAGGTCTAAGATGTCAAATCTAAAACATGTCACTGATCCAGAGCTGGGCAGATGCAAGCTAAGGGAGTTTTATGCTGGAATTAGAGGAGGAAATAGATATTTATAGAGGATGTGAAGAGAAAAGAGGCCATCTGAAGCTGCTTAGGGTTTGGTTCTGTTGCAGACACAACCACAGAGACAGGAACCTTGCAATTGCCACAGGGCAACTGGCCTAGATGGCTGCAACTGCTGGTAACCACTGCATCTTTTTATAAGAAAGCAGCTGCTGTTTTTCTAGAGTATATCTTAAACCCCCTGGTGTTCTGTCAGAGTTTCCCCACTTGAGCTGGAGAGGTTTTTCCATGCATGATATCCTTGGCTTTGTTCACCTGTCTCCTCAGCTGGCAGGCATGGTTTTCCTTCTGCAGTGCCATGGAGGAACCAAAGGCAGTGCCATGGAAAGGAGTACAATGGGACCATGTGGCCAAGCAGCCACTTTTACCTGTCAGGAATTAGACCACCTTCATGCACAAGAATTGGCTTAGACTTTTAAAACTCCTGTGAGAGTTGCACTGTGTGCTAGAAACCCGACACCTGCAGTTTTACAAGCGAGTCTCAGGTNAAGAAATAAAAGGTTTACAGAGAAACTTAATTCAGTGGCAAATTATTCTAACAAAACTGATATCCCAGAGCTCGCTGGGATAACTTGCCAACTCTGGCATAAAATCTTTGCAATAAGGCAAGGAAGGACATGGATATCCTCAACAAAACTAGGTTCTGTAGGTGTGGTTCCTAATTCATGACCACCCAAGGTAGGGTTGACCCCATCACATTTATCATGCTTGCATTTCAGGGGTAGTTCAGGTTGCCAGTGCTGTTTTGTGGTGTTCCCAGCTTCCCTTCTCCATGGGGAAAGTGTGAGGAAGACAGATGCAGGTGCTTTGTAAAGGAGAAAGGAGACAGTAAATGTTTGCATCTTTGCCAGCTCACCTAGAGATACTATCCAAGAACACCTCTTCACAAATGAGATAATATTACAGTGCCTTTGCAAACAGAATACCTAGGAATAACTGAAGGGAATTTATTTAATTGTAAAGAACAGAGACTGTGGAATTGAAAAAGGTTTGGTGTTTCTTTTTGAAGAGACTACATGTAAAATTGCTCTATAAATTATATATAAAATTATATTATCTTATATTTGCTCAAAATTTGGAGCCTCTCTAATAGGTAGTCTGTCTAACTTAAAAACATCAAAGCCCTTCCCAGCAAATTTCACCTGTACTATATTTAATATATGGCACTTATGCATGGCTAAAATTATCCTTCCTAAGTAAGTTTCACCAGGAATTTACAACCCTTGTCTTCTTTACAAGAATACTTCACACTGGAATGTAGCATGAGTTTACCCAAGTGGACCAAGATGAAGGGAAGCGCTGCCTCAGATCTTGATATGATTATTTGCCCATCTGTGTAGTCCTTTTTTGAATATTGCCAAGAAAGGAAATATAAAGTATTTTAAAAATGCCAAAATTAATTAAAAAGTAAGTAAAACAGTGACATCTGAAGCTACTACTATGGGGAGAAATAAAAATCACAACAAACCATAGGTAAAGTCTTTGATATGATTAGTCAAATGCCAGTGGAGCCAAAACTCAGGCTCTGAGGTTACTTTGAGGAAAGCAGTTAAAGTGATGGTTACACTGCCTGCTTGCTGGGTGCTAGTGTTGTCAGCAGAGTGTGGGGCTTTTTCTTCCAAAACACTTAGACTGAGAAGCTGGAATAAGAGAGGAGGTTGGGATGTGTGCAGCATCTCCTGGGGTTCCCTCTCTGCCTATCCTTGGGGAAAAAATGAGCCAATAAAGGGCACTTCAACTCTGCGCCACAGAGCAACTGTGGCTGAAGCCAAGACCTCAGGGGAGATGTTGCTGTAGTGTCCCCAGCCTTGGTCAGCCTCAGGAGCCATGGGAGTAGCCTGGCTACCATTGCCATTCCAGCAGTGAACACTTCAGTCCTGTTCTCTCACCTGTGCCTGGCCTCAAAGGCGGGCAGGAGCCACCCACTCGTGCCCTTCCCCACCAGTGCCTCCCCACCTTGCACCAGGGTGGCTATCCCTGCTCCAGGCCAAAGGAAATATGCCCCCAAAAGGCAGGAAGATTAGCTCATCTGTTGCTTATAGCCTGCAGTCTTTGTTTATGACAGCGACTATATTGGGAGTTTTCTTGGAATACGTGGTTATAAATGGTCATGGGAGTTCTTAGAAATACCATTTCAATTCCCTGTGCTCGTAACAGATGCCAGTGCATTCAGGCTCTGATCACACTTTCCAACCTTGCCCTCATCTTGGAGGCACTCCACTCCCCTCCTTCCCACAGACAAAAGATGCTGGGCTGTGAAATGCAGGGGGCATTGATCTGGCAGATGAATGAGGTTTGTCATACACATTTCAGCACTTGTCACGTCTCCCAGGAGATGCTTGTTACCCAAAGTGTGACTGCATTTGAATGCAACACCAAAGGACAAATCTGCCCTTCAAGTACTCAGCCTGCAAACATCCTGTGCTGGTCCAAGGGAAAGGGTGACTTCTTTGTTTGATTCTGTAGAGTAAAATGGATTTGATGGGAGTCTTTCTGAAAGCAATACAATTAACTGTGGCTCTTTGAGAGTAAAAAAAGGGGAATTAAAAGGGATATCACAGTTTTTTAAACTAGCAGCTTGTAGTCACTTTCTTTAGATATCCTCTTTCCAAGCTGATATTTCCTCTGATTTATTCTGCTGCAGAAATGGATCATTCAAGTGAGTTTTATGTAAATCTTCTTGGCCGTCTTACAGTTCTCTGCATGTTTCAATATATTCCACTGTTAAAATTTTTAAAAGTAGGTGGGGAAAGAGGAAATTTCTGGTTAATATATAACGATTTCTGAAGTCAATGTGCCTGGACTCAATTTTTCAGGGCATTTTTCCAGAGATCTAATGATGCCAGAAAATAAAAATATCCAACTAGCAGGACCTTTCCTAAAAACTCCTCTGCAATGCAGCAGAAGTTTCATGACCCTCATCAGGTCCTTTTCTACTGTCACTGGGGAGAAACAAAACACTATCACAGGCACACAGGAAAAAAATAAAAGTGCTATATAAAATTGGTGTGGGTGATGAAGTTCTTGTAGCAGAAAGAGTTGAAGTTAATATGTGATCTTTTTTGTAAAATCGTGACAGTCATGGCTGACTAAATGGTCTAGCTGAGCTTTGCTTTCTAGAATAGTGGAAATGTCAGCTGAGCAATTGTGTTCATTCACAGCAGGCCGCAGGGAGAGCAGCAGGCTGGGCTCTCACACTGGGCTGGTGCTATTATTATTGCTATTGCACATTCTGTGGGCAAATAGAGGTATATCTGGAACCAGGGTATGCAGTCCCAGGGGTCTCAGATAAATTAAGATGTAACTGTTGAGAGAAGTATCTTGGATTTGTAAAAGCACTCTGTTCATTTTCAAACATATGTATTTTGGATCACAAGTACAAAAAGCCTCACACTGATAATTTTAAGAAGTTCAACTACTGAAAAACTAAATGTGTGAAAAATGAAAATAGAATAAGATGGGGATTTTTTTCAGTTCTTTTTTGTTGTCCTTCTTTTGAGGATATATAGCAAAAGGATGTACATCTTGAGAAGAGTGTGACTTATGCATTTGCCCATGAAATTAATTGCACTGTATTATCTTATTGGGATATTGTGTTGCTCAGAGAAGTTGTGTAGTCTACATTCCTGCAAGTTTTTGAGTCCCAACTGAATCTCTGAATCCCTGGGCAAGCTGGTGTGGCCTCACTTCTAGCAGGAGGCTAGCCCAGACACTTCAGCAGGTGCCTTCTGACCTGAATTATCCTGTGATCCTATCAAGAAGAGAAAGAATTACAATTTTAATTTCACACTTTCAGGTGAAAGTTTGTGCATTTGTGTGTGAGAAGCACTCTCCTTGATGGAAAGTGAGGACTTAACTGGATTAATATATAATTTTACACACTTTCCAGGAAATGTTGCTGAAAATACCATATCAAACCACACCTTCCATTTCATTAACAGCCTTCTATGATTTTAGGTGCGAATGAAAATATTACAAAATGTGGAAATTAAATAAATGACAGAACACAAGAGTGGTTAATGACTGAGCAGCTTGGCAAATGAATTAAAAGGATAGTGTGAGCTGTATTAGCCTAGTAGGCTGAACTGTGTGTATTAATGATAATACTCTATACAGGATCAGCATTATGAGCTCTTCAGTTATTGCTAAAGCACAAGAACCAATCTGCAATAATTCCAGCTTCACCTCATTCATCCCATCTGTGATTTATGCCAGCTTCCAAATGTTATCTATGAAATTCTTACTCATGTCTATATTCTTGGTTTGGCTGGTAAGAAACTATCTGTGCTGCTAATCCTTATTCCCATTTTTCCCCCGTCAATTACTTTGTGTTGTTATTACTTACACAATTCCAACAACATGCCTGGAAAAAAATGGATGTATGAGAGACCCGATCTGAAATCTTATGCTTGTGCCATTCATAGAATTTCAAACTCTTCAGGAAAATATTGTTTCAGTTGGCCCAAACTGTTAGAATGAGCATAGGAAAGCTGCTTACTCTTGCTTCCACGTGCGCGTACATCTCGTTTTAACCTGACTCCAGCCCTACATAGCAATGTTCATGGAAAACTCCACGAAGGTCACATGCCACATGTTAGCTTAGCAGCTGAAGGATGCATAAATTCAACAGCAAGAGAAAAATTAAATTAGGTAAAGGGAAAAAATGACTATTTAGTGATTTAAAATCACTTAGACCTCAGCTGTTTTGGGTTTGAACACAAGAAAAAGAAACTATATGGGCTTTATGTGAAATCTCTTCCATCTGTTTCAAACAGGAAGCCAAACTTTTTGTCGTGTGGTTAGATATGCATTTTTGAAACATGTTTTTCATAGATCCTTTCTGAGTTTATTGCGACGCCTTCCAGAGGTCACGGTACAAGTCACTGTAAATAGATTAAATTACCATTCCTGTACAAAGAGAGGAGGGTACACAGTCACTGGAGTAATCCCAGTCTGACTTCCCAACCTTTTGTGGTTGATTCAAATAGCAAAGTGAAAATTTTCATCTGTGTTTCCTTTGTCTTTGGATTTTTCCAAGCAAGTCATCAATTTCCTCTTCACCCACACAGTTACCCTAAACCTTTTATTTCAAGATATTGATTTATTTTATAAAATTGTTACTAAAAGGATCTGAACTAAGAGTGACTCCAGGAGATGCTTAATGTTGTTTCAAATCCTTAAAAAGATAGCTGACTTGAGAATATCATGACAGAAGAGTCCCTTGTCATCTTTCAAGAGGTTAAATCTTTTGGATTGCAATTTATATGTGGCTGAGAGTTCCACTCATTGTGGGTTGTTATTTCCATGGATTAGAGCTTGTGAAATTCTGATAAAAGACAATCTTTACAAGAAAAATGTAAAGCACGGAAACAATCTCAGAAGCTTGAAGGAAATTATAATTTGGATTCATATTGTTTTCCAATAATCATTTAATGCACAAGGTCTGTTCTGTCTCTTCTGGCTATATAAAGAGATACCAGAGTAAATGCAACCACAAGGTTTGAGGTGTTCATTACTGCAACTAGATATATGTACAGTATAAAAACCCAAAGTATTGCACTTTAGAAAAAGGCCCATGGGTTTAGGGATAGAACAGCACCTGGGATTGTTATCTATATAGATTAAAAGTTTACTTTTGAGAAGAATTTACAATAAGTGTCACTTTAATGTTTGGTTCTAGGATTAGGATCTCGTATCATGAATTTTCTGCACAAGAGATAGACAAATACACATTGATACACACATTATTACATGTAATATTTTTTTGGTCATAAATTGGTTCTGAAATAAAATAAGAAGTACTTATTTCTAAGTTTGATCTGTCATTTGCAGAACTGGAAGACATTGATGTCCCAGGACTTTTTAGTGCTAAGAAGAAATTGGGTTGGGGACTGTGAGACACTTCTTTGCATCTGAGCAGAAACTTTCTCAACTGCTAGAAGTAAAAGTAATGGAGAAATGGGAAAAGGTTGGGGTTTTTTTTAAAGTGATTCAAGTTTCCTGAAGTAACATTAGAATGTACTCTGGAGTTTTACATTTTAGAGAAAGTCAAAAGAATTACATTGTTAAATAGATAAGAGCAGAATGATAATTGATTGTGTCACACTCCTGGTAAACTGTCACATGGGCTGTCATGCCCATATCAAGTGTGCTTGTGGGTATAAATATATATATGTTTACATAATGTGTACATGTATATGTGTGTGCACTTGGGTTTCTGTAAGATGAAATGGTCCATATGCTTTTTCCTGGGTTATGCCCAGCACATTCATTTAATTATTCAGTGAGAAAATACACAACCAAGTTCTTTGACCTTTTTCTTTTATTTCTTTTTCTTTGTAAAACCTTTGATACTTTTTGGCACTGGCTCATGTAGTCAGTAGAGTGCATTTAGTGGGTCAAAGGCATTTTTATTACCCTTTAAAATGTTTAGCAGAGTTTCTGTAAAATTTCTCAATATCTTCTATCTGTTTATTTCTGTATATTTTTGGTATAAAGAGGCAACATTGTGGTGTAAGTTTTTATTACCTTGGCAGTGTCATCATTAAAGAGGTATCAATCTTTTCATTATGTGCCTAATATATTTAAAAGCTATATTCTGGACATGGAATTTAATTCCCAATTGGTGTTCTGATACATATGTCCCAGTAAGATGCTAACCATGATATTTTTAAATCAAGTTTTAAAGAAATTTGCAATTTAAAATAGCTCAAAATCTGTTTTTCTTTTTTTTTTTTCTCAAGTGCAATAAAAAAATACATGGTTTTGTCTGAACAGTAAAGGGATTGACCCATCACTTCCAGACATTATCTTGGTTGTAACAGATGAGACTAAAGCTCAGGCTCAGGAAGTGCCAGTCGCTGAATAGCTTAGCCTTGCTTTTACCATTATGAGAGATATGCAAGTGGACTGTTTGATAGGAAACATATGAAAATTGAAGTGCATGTAATCTGGATTTTCTCATATGCTACACACAGAGAAAATAGTACATATTTTGAGTTGAAAATAACAGCAACGTATTAGTCACTAAACTAATACGTTGTCTTGTGTTTCTGTTTGCAATGCTGATTATTAGATTTGATGTTTTTTAACTCTGCCAATTAAATATTCTGATGTGTACTTGATTCAGTGCAGATTTTTGAGAAGGACTGATCAGGAATTAGGATTTGGTTATAAAATCCATACGAGGGAGTTGCACTGAAATGTTGTTTTCTTGTATGTGGAAGTCAGCGATCACTATCTGGGTTTTCTAGGTATAGTGGCCTTATTAATTCAGTGGTCATGAGTGTAGCAGACCACCTTCTAGACACCTGGTGGGTGGCAACACAAGCACTTTTTACAGCCTGAGTTCCAGTCTGTTGCACAGCTCCATAGAAAGAAATGGTTCATGGTTATAACAACCCAGAGTCAGATTTCATTTCTGAGCTCTGCTGAGCTTTGCCTTTCAATAGGCAAGGGGGCAGCTACAGCAACAAGCTCCTCAGTATTTGGAATCTCTTTCTCATCACTATGGATATTTCGTAAGGGATTTTTTTTTTTTTTTTTTTGGCAGAGAAAACATAGCAAGAGACCAACAGCAGAGTTACCCTGTAGGCTACAAGTCCCCCTCCCAAATGGTACTGAGAATCTGGGGCTCTGCAGATGGAGAAAACCAGCAGACATGGTTTGACCCTGACTCCTTCACCCCCTCTCCCACCACATACAGAGCACAGAGGTTCAGACAGATGCTAGATCAGAGCTTGAGTCCAATGCTACAACAGAGTAAAAAATACAGCCTCTCTAATACAGAGCTCAACATTTAGTACTATTCCCCAACTTGAAATAACTCTTTAAAAAGGAGCAGTGCTTGGAAAAATACCAGCATCAAAGTTGTATTCACTACTGTCCTGGTCTTATTGACTGTGGTTCCTCTCTTTTGGAACAAAATGGTCAAGGTATAGCCATTACATTTTAGATGCCTTCTGTTGAGCAAAAAATACAATTCCGGAATTGTCAGTGCATGTTGTGAACATAGGTGCAGAATATGTGAAATTTATGAACATGCATATAGGTATAGGCATAAATACATAATAGATAAATAAATACATACAGAAAGATAAATGAATACATACATAATGGATAAATAAATGCATACAGATAAATACCCACATACATATCTGAGAACTTAGGAGTGAAGGTAAAATGTGCAGAGGCCAATTTCTTGTTCTTTGCAGGGTAAAACATCACCTGTGCACCCGTCCTGGAAGAAACTGATGGAAAATAAGGAGATTGCAGTCAGTTATCCATATTATATGATATCCTAAACTGATGGAAGATGAATAAGTGCAGCATCAACCCCTTTTATCATTGCTCAGGATTTTCTGTTTGTATCTTTGGTCACACCACCTCTCTGGAGTGGCTTTCCCAAAGAACTAGCTTTCCCATAAAGCTGTGGGGCAGTGCACAGCCCAGAAGCATGTCAGAAGCTCCTCCTGCTTGTCACTGTTTTCCCTGCCTTGGGAATATCTATAACCCTCATCCATCCTTGCACGTTTGGGATCCACAGTGAGGAATATAACGGTTCATAAATCACAGAGTATCAACTTTTGCTCAGTGTTTAAGAGCCAGTCCTGAAAGTCACATGCTGCAGATGAAGAGCCAGCCTGAGCCCGGACAAGGGAAAGAAGCAATCAGGTTCCTGCTGACATTTGGAATCTGCCGCCTCAGAAACCGTCATTTTTTAAATGCATGACTGAGAGCCTTATTTCAATTAGGGGTCTGTGCCATTGGCTATCAGCTGTGATGTTGTGAAGTTTGCTGTGACAGGATACTCCCTTTTCCCAGACCAGAGTCTCCACTCAGTCTCTTGACAGTCTGCCAGCTTTGCAACTGGAATGTGTGAAGTTCAGTTTTGAAACAGTTTCTTTCCATCATTCCTGCCTGTTTTGATCTAGGATGTGAAACAGGTTTCTACTTTTGTTATAGGATTCTTGTTCATCCTTGCCAGATTCAAATTTATTATATAATCTAGCAGCATCAGATGACTGCCTAGGAATGAGTAGCAGATGCATCTCCTGAAATACAGAATTCCTTGCTACAACAATGTATTGGTGGCTTGATAGCCACCACTATATGAATGGATTTGTGGCAACAAAGGCATCAAGAATTTCATAAAACCAAAACCAGATGTAATGAGCTCTGAAGAGGGTGTGATGCAGAGCTGGCCTGCCCCACCCCAAAAATGATGGGGAAAACATTTGTCCTGGCACAACCACACTCTCATGGAAATCCTTTCCTGCCTAGGAGCAACTCAGGACTATGCTCTCTGAGGAGAGCCGTAGCTATTGTCAGCATCAGTCTGGTTTCTTCATTTACACACTGTTGTACTGCAGGCAGACGATGCAGCTCCTCTTTAATCTACCAAGGATGACACTGATCCAAGCTAATGGATGAGGTCCCTTCGTTTGATGAGGGGCTTTGAGGCTGTAGCCTGGGTTTTCAATCCCACTGCTGGCATAGTGAAAAAGAAGTTACAGGTAGTAATGCCCATGAGGTTGCCAACTGCTGTACATTTCAGAAACTTGGAAAGAATTTCCGAGAAAACTGGCACGAATGGCATTTTCCATACTTTTTTATTTTTTAATAATCATCTGCAAAAACCATGTGTCTGCTACTGCTACCAGCAACCAGTGCAGTGGAAAAGGCCATTAAACATCTTAGGAACCTCCATTCAAACTTGCTCTGCAAAAGCTGGCTAAGGTACTTGATGCCTCCAGGACCTTTCCTGCTTCCTCTCCTGCTGTTATGTTCTACAGGTGCCTCAGGTGGTACCTTTGAACATTTTACCCTAATCTTCACAGGACTAAGCAACCCAGCTGTTAGCATGGAAGTGAAACACATCAAGGTCTTTAAACAGTGCTATTTTCCCCTGAAGTCCTTAGCAGCAGTTTATCCTGCTGTCCCCAAAATGAAGTACAACAGTTGACTGTGCAAGCCTTTTCAAAGGCATATTTAAGTCTGAATGGACCAGGCAGGTTTTGCTAACAGTGTGGTACCTACTCCTATAAATAGTGATTCCCTCAGAAAAGGGGAAAAAAAACACCAAACCCAAGATACAAAACATTAAGAGGCCTAACTACTGGTTTTGTTCAGTTGTGGGCATTCTCAGAAAATGCCTGCTACATACTGAAATGATTATGTTCCTCACAAAATGATGTCACAGTTGCCTCTGCCTCTTAAAGAATAGCTGGAAGAAGAGAAAAAAGGCCTTCATTTTCACAAAACATCCTAGTCAGATTATTCACTGAGTGAGAGGATATTTCTTCTCATACTGAAGGGAATAGAAGGTCAGAATGTTCCATCTCTGAAAAGCATCCTAGAATTCATGCTATAGATCGGTTTTGTTTCAATTTAATTTGTCTCTTAGCAAAATAAAAGTAACAAGTAATTATTCTGTATTAATTGTCCCAGATGAGATGCATGAAAATTCCTGGATTTTTATCTTCTTCTCCCAGATCACTTTTGTAGTCACAGCAACCAGGGGCATGGGTGAGTTCTTCAATGCATAGCTAGGCCTAGAATTTCTTCCTGTACCATCATCTTCCTGTACAGTCCATCCTCAATTATGGAATATAGAGGAGTCCTAGCTAAGGTTACCACCACCTTATAAGTAGAGAATTATGAGTGGGATGGGACTATTCTGAGCTTCTTCCTTCTGTCAAGTCTTGGGTACTTTCACTCCAGCCCCAGCCCCTGACAGCCCAAAGTCTCTCGCTCTGAGGTGAGGTAATGCTGTGGGCATTCTTGATACAGGCTGTGGGGCTTCACAGACCAAAGCCCTTCACTGAAACACCAGTTATCCAGCTCATCTCAGAGATGTCTGTCCCTGGATCACATCCTGGGACAGATATCCTTATGCCCCATGGATGTAACCATGGTGAGAAGAAAGGGTCTTTCTCCTAAGTCTGTCCCTGCATTTTGCAAAGACGAGCATAAATTAGAAATGTCCATCAGCAGTTCCTCAAGCGGATGTTAGTGTGTCACAGATCAACTATAGACAGGCCACAGACCAATCCTCACTAAATTATTTGCAGGTTTCTCTTGTAGATCAACAGTTGGCAAGAGGTTTTCCAAAACTGACTAATGTATGTGTGCATTGTCTTGAGGATAATGAATGGATGCACATCTGTGCCTAATACTTTTCTGCCTTTCAGAAATTCCCCGCGTTCCACAGATGTGAAATGAGATCCTTCAGATGTGAACAGTGCTTTTGAATTTCATTCACAGCTAAAGAGGTCAATAACTTGATGACCACGAGGAAGCCACTTAGAAAATAAAACTTCTTTGCCTTTTAGATTAATTAATGAAACTCATTAATACTGGCAATTGTATAATATACGTATTGGTCATTATTTTTCTGATGGAAAACCAGTATTTAGGGATCCAAATGCCATACTGCTACATACTGCATTACAGTGTTGGATATTTATACAGCAGCTATCAGGGTTTCATAAGTCCTTGCTGGTGATTCCCACTCTGCTTATTAGGGCAGCTCAGGGTTTTTGTTTCAGGTAACTCCATTTATTAAGGCTGTCAAGAGCAAGTTGAACAAACCTGGGTTAGGAGACAGGAGGGACAACTTGGGGAATGAATATTGTAAATTATACAAGCTGCAGCTGGAAAGTTCTTCGCAAATCGAAAATCAGGAGGAGATATGTGGATGTTGAATTCTGTGCTAGGGGTGAGTCTCTTCTTGCCTTGAGAGAGATGGCATGCTGTAAAGGGTGCTTTGAATGTTTTTCAAGGCCATATGCTAATATTTGTCATTAATAATTGAATTTATCTCAATCTCATTTCCAGGTAAGAGCTGCTGAGTGATAAAGTAGAGCAGAAAAAGCAATATGACACAAGACTTCCTAGCCCAGCTTGTGCTCTCTACCATACATGAGTACATACCATATATGACTGCAAGCAGGACACCAGTTTTGGCCTACACTGAGGCTAATTTTTGGCACAGAGTAAAGACTTTTTTTGCTATTGTCTACATATTTTTAGAGGGATTTAAGTCAAAATGTAATTGTGTACCTTTGATTCAGATAATGAATATGCAGTTATTGCAGTATATGCAATATGCAGTAGTTATTTACAACTATATGAACGCCATCTCTCTCACTCATTTCCTTTATGTTATCCCACTGAGGAAGCCAAAACAAGAGATTTGACTACTACAGGCTGGGTAGCAGCACAAGATCTCAGCAGCAGGTACTGAGGTCTCTGGGCACAATCCCCACCAGATTTCCAGATCTGGCAAATTACTACTTTATCTATGTCAGAATTTTTCAATATTTTTAATATTGTTAGGATTTTTTTCAGTCATAGTGAGGCTCTTTCCAGAAATTATGCATGTTTCAGATTAGTGCATATGAAATCGTTTTTTCTGTTGTCCTTTTGTGGTCCTCTAGAAGTAGCTCTCCACCCTTCTGGGTTGAAAACTGCTTATCTGCATGTATATCTGCACTGAGTTGGGTGTGCTCTTTTTACCAGGAATAAACAATCTCAGAGAATGAATAAGCTGTCACAAGCAGCTTTGAAAATAAAGAGCAAAGTCATGGAAAGCACAGAGCTAAAAAGGTTCTTTCTGTCAATGCTCATATTCATGGTTCATAAAAATCTAATTCAGAATGTTAGTTTACACCCCTCAGCTCCCCCCAGAAAAATCCATTCAGACACTGTACGTTTGTCATTTGTGAGCCAAATGCTGACAACCCTGGTATTATCCCATCTCACACTCCAAGAAAAATCCGCTTTTATCTTATGAAAAATTATTTTGTGTATCTAAAATATTACTTTTTTTTTTGTTTTAAAATTTTTTTTTTTTTTTTTTTTTTTTTTTTTTTTTTTTTTTTTTTTTTTTGGTGGAGTCGTGTTTGTGGTGCCTTGCTGTATTACAGAGTTAGTACAGCAATTTGTCCCTTGATGATTTCGTGTTCCTCTTAAACAGGAACAAAGAAAATAAGAGCAATGCATCTGATGCTGAAGTTATGGAAAGACCATCTTCCAAATGATAGTTAATTAAAAGGAAGGTTCCTCCCACATATTTTTTATTTGCTAGCATGTTTCTCTGTGAAAGACAAGAGGTCTTTTTTTGAGTCCTGTGGTCACAGATGGAGAGGGTCCCTAACTCAAGGAATTTATGCAGGTGGGAGGGGAATGGAGGCACAGTAATGGAGGTGCTTGACCCAAGCAGCCACAGATAGAGCTGGCCACTGCATCCCATTAGCCTCCCTGGAACAGCAAAGCTGCTGGCCTTCCCTGAAGACATCACCTTTAACTCAAGCCAAATATTTATTTAGGTTGATTTCCTTATCTGGAAGATGTGAGAAAAATCCAAGGGGCTCCATAGGGACCAAACATTAAAACAGCTCCTTTTATTTTTAGGTGTTTTTTACAGAAAAGGACAAAATAAAATACTAGCAGTGCTAGATTTTTTAAAAAAACTATCCTGTTTAATTTTATAGCAAAAATTAAACATTTTTTCATTAAAAAATTAACTGCACAGTTTGGCCTTTTACAGCTTACTTATCAATGGGGTTTTTTAGCCATTGGTCTCTAAGAAGAGCCCTGTAAGCCAAATGAAGAACTTTGGCATGCTGGAATTATTGGGGCTCACTACAAGCAGAGAATGAAGTGGGAATATTTCACAATCGGTGATGGACTACAAAACATCAAGGAAGGAAAATACAGGTAGCTGATCTGAAGAAGGTGATCTACACTCTGTTCTGGCTCCCAAATTTGTCAAAAAATCTGCCATAAAAACTTCTTCAGACAGGCATGTAGGAGCAGCTTTTGGCTGTGCTATTAGTCCAGCTTGTGTCAGGCTTGATGTCCCTGGGAGAGGTGTGAGGGTTTGAGTGGCACCAGGATACACATCTGGAGAGGCACACATGTGTGGAGAAGAGTATTTCTTCCTCAGACCTGTAATTAAAACAAAGCTCTGGAGCCTGAAAACCACAAGAGTCAAGTCTGTAGAAAAAAGTGTATTCTGTACCAAACAGAGAGTTTTCTCACCACAAAAGACAGCTCTTTGTACAGAGAGAGGGCTGGAGAGACCCCTGGCCAGTCAGCCCTGCACAGCTACAAAACCTATCCAAAACATGTCCAGATGCTCCCTAATGAAGTTTCAGGCAATGTCCTACAATAGTCCCCAAAGCAGAGGAACTGAAAGGAAGGAGTTTCAGAGGTGGGGTGGTAGCCCAAACTAAGCAAATAACTGTTTTGTTTGACATTCTGCCCAAGGCTCATAATTGAAATAAAAATCTCTGACCTGTAAGAAACCCCGGGTGTGGTGTAAAGTGCTTCCTGGGCTGGGGGAAGCGGGCGAGCCGCCCTGTCAGCTGCCTGGGGCATGGGTGAGCAAATACGTGGCCCCTGGCTGAAAAGTGATTATCATGGGAAGTATTTTGCATGGATTCATACTTAAATGATTTTCAGGATTACTCAGGTACTTTTGTTTTGAGGCGTCAGTAGAAACTTGCTCTTAAGTGCTGTGAGAATAATCCTATGAAATCAATGTTGCTGATGCTTTGGCACAAGCGAAGTTTCACTCATAAGATTTAAATTTTCCAAGCCCCATAAGTGCAATCCAGCATGGCAGAGTCCATTGATGAGGGGACAAGTCATTTTCTGGAATGTGCAAGTCCTATTGAATCAAGATAATACAATGTGAAAGGCTCCAGAAAGAAAGGTTCTCAATATGCTGTCAGTGTGCTGTGTATACAGCACAAGGCAGTGCATATATGAGAGCAAAAATAGATGTATAGCCCTGGCTCAGAAAGTACATTTAAAACAACATAATTTATTATCTGAGCTATGGCTGACAACAATCTGTTCCCCTTTATAGGCCAGATTTTTAAACCTCACTGTTCTCCAGTTCATGTGCCCATCTCATGCTGATGTTGTCTCACTTTGGAGACTGTGGCAAACGCTCCAGGGTAGCTTACACAGGATGCAGAAGCAGCATCATTACAATTTGTAAAAGGGATTGTTTACTCATCAGTGTAACTCTGATGAGCCTCATGTCTGTAAAAAGAAAATTTCATTGGGGTATTTAAAGATTATGAACAGTAATATTTCATTATTAGGTGGCTTTATATATGTGCAAATTTGCAATATGACATTCTTTTACTTAGTGAACTGATACTAAGGGTGATCTCATGATTTAACTAGGAATTAGAACCCTAAACAGTGGTACAATGCATTCAAAAGTATTTGACCTTGACCAAATCATAGCTTTCAGTTTAATTTTATTTTTCATTCCTTGCAGAGACAACAAACCAGATAAACTGGCCCTGAGTTTTGCTATAACTTACTGTTTGGTACTATCTGGAATTTGTTGTGCCTTTGTGAGATACCCAAGCATAATTATGCCAGTTTACCCAGTACAGACTGTTCCCTTCACTGCTCCAGTATAAAGTGTCTGTTGTTCCTAAGTTCAGTGACTTTCAGAACACTTTAAGAGAATACATCCTCTTGAAAAGAAAAAGAGAGGAAGTCAACAGTGTCTTGTATTAAACTGTTTGTGCTCCAGTTATAGTTGGAGAAGCCCCTTGTGGAGTGTGTCCTCAGCTTTTCTCAGACAGGGCGAGTTAAGGGAGATTGCTTGTCCCTGGGAGTTTGCAGACCTTGAGAGAGTCTCAACTTTTGATGTTTGCATTTTTTCTGTGCAAAATAATAAATTGGAGAACAAGCTCCAGCCTGGAGTAATAGTTCAAGCTCCCCACCTGTTACCAATATGAGTATGTTAACGAGCCTTAATTGCCCAGAAAAGCTCCACATGGGACTTCCACCTCCGCATCCTACCCAAGTAACCAGGGTCTCCAGTGAAGGTCAGGACTGAATACCTCCTTCTTTTCTCCAGCCCTGTCTCCTGCTGCTTGTTCTTGGAGCCCCAGGTGTGGCTTACACCTTGCCATGTCGAGGGCCATCAAAGGACCAGCTCTACCCAGTGTTCAGGTACTGTGTGGGGACAGGCTCCTGATGAGAAGGTGTATGAGTGGTGCTGGGGGAGCCCCTCCTGCTGTTCCCTGACACTGCAGCCTTGCAGCTCAGCAGGCTTCACTCAGCTGGGGCAAGGGGGAGAGAGAGCGTAATTGAACAGTAACAAAAAAATTGTGCTCCAAAGCAATTTGGTGCTATCCCTGGATGGCATCCTTTCCTTCTGTTGTGTCAGACACCCTGCTCAGCTTTGTGTCATCTGCTCACTTGCTGAGAGTGCGCTTGATCTCGCTGTCTGTGTTGTTGAAAAAGGTATTTATGAGTGTCAGCCCCAAGAAAGAGCCCTGAGGGGCACTACTTGTCACCAGCCTCCACCTGGAGATAGAGCCATTGACCATCCAGCAAATGCCTTCTCCACTGAATAGTGTCTCCAATTTGGAGATAAGGCTGTTGTGTGGGACTGTGTCAGAGGCCCCACAGAAATCCAGGTAGATGACACTGCATGATCTTCCCTTGTTGACTGTTGTTCTCACTGTTGCTGTAGGAGGCTGCCAGATTGTTCAGGCGTGATTTGCCCTTGGTAAAGCTGTGCTGGCTGTCTCTGGTCACCTCCTTGTCTCATATGTGCCTTAGCATGGCTTCCATGAAGATCTCCATGATCTTCCCAGAACCAGAGGCCAGGCTCACCTGTCTGTAGTTCCACAGGTCTTCCTTTCTTCCCATTTTAAAAATAGAAGTGTGGTTTCCCTTTTTCAGTCAGGACCTTGCCTGACTGCCATGACTCTTCAAATAAAATGGAGTGTGGCCTGTCAACAGCATCAGCCAGTTCCCTGAACCAGGAAGTTGGTGTAAGAATCCAGAAAGGGATTTGACTCTCCCTGTATTTTTGGTCAAATAGAACTTTGATTCCTATTTCAAAGAACCCCAAAAGCAGTGTTTTGCATTATAGACACAGTCTTTTTGTGCTGCCCCCTGAGTAAAAATTAAATTAGCTTCACCAGATTATCCCAGTTGTACAATCTTCTGTTCAAGTCTTGCATCTTTGCTTACCACCCAATGCACCTGGCAAACTCTGGTGGTTGCTCTTTATATCTTCATGAGTACAGACTGTTAGATGTGTATTGTTGGCTTGGTTCTTCCTTGCACTTTTTTTCCTTTTATTTTTTTTTTTTAATTTTTTATTATTATTATTATTTCCTTGCCATAAATCCTTTTATTTTATTTTTTTTCTTCCCTACACACAGACTTTTTAATTTACATTTTCTTTCATCTGGAATCTCAAGGCCTTTGATTCATATTTGCTCTTTGTTTTGATGTACGGAAAAAGCTTAAGACATACTTGGCTCTAATAGCTGTACAAATTCAAACGCTGGTAAGGAAGAGAAGTATTTGAAACCAAGTCAATCCTGATTTATTTAAAGATTTAATTTGCTGATAGATTACAAATAAAAAGAATAAAATTGTAATTTATATTTTATTACTAGATCTTAAAATAATAAAATCAGTCATAGTTTACATGCTTGTTGGGTGACATTGGGTGCTAAGGAGGAGAGAAAGCTGAAGTTTTCTTCCAAAGGATTCTTGTGAAGTGACTTTGAAACATGGCTTAAAGGGTAATTGCTTTTCCACCATAAAATTTTTAAAGGAGAATGATTTTCCAGGTGTTTGATAAACACTTTGTTAAATAATGTGTCTAACTTATAAGGTTCAAAGAAAACCTTTCTTTTTCAGAAACCAAGCATTGGAAAGAAAAAGGAAAAAACATAGGTCCTCCTATGTTGTATCACCTTAATCAGAAAAATATAAGGGGCTGTAACCAGGGAGTTACAGGGCTCCAGCATTTACCCATTTTTGACTGCATTCAGGAGAAGTCAAGATGCAATAGTAACCACCTGTAATTTTATGGCTACAATATTAATGGATTAATTAATTTTTTCTTTCTTTAACACTGTTCAAAAAAATAATCTCCAATTGCAAAAATGCACGTAGCTTTCCCCAGACTAGAAAATACAAAGCCAAAACCAAATATGCATATTTTAAATGCTTTCTCTGTAATCTATCACTACCTTGAAACAGCACCTCATACGAGTAGCAATATTTCTAGTTTGTGATACTTATAAATGCAGGAGAAATGCTGATGCTTTAATCATAGAAGTCTTCAACTTGCAGCTGGGGGATGGTGGCTTTTTTTCCTTTCCAGGAATAGTTTTCCAGTTTTCTCTCCCTTGTTCAAAGCATAAAATGAACCCAAACTACGCTCTGTATTTACAACCAGATATTTCTGCCATCTCTAAAACTTCAAAGGGTTAATGCTGAAGACATAGATAAACTTTTTCCTAGATAGAATTGTGAAAAAAGGTGTGGGTGTTTTGTACTAAAAGAAAACCACATCTTCTGGTTGCAAAGTAGAATTAAAAATCTCTTTTCCTCCAGTGTTTTGTGTCTTTCCAAAACTTACTTTTATCGCACATGAGTTACCTGTTTTCAGCAGTAAAGTCTGTGGGAGGCAGTGAAGGACACAACTTGGCCAACAGGACAAGTTTTCTTGTTTTCTGTATTTGCATCCTCTGAGCTTTACTCTGGTGGTCAGTGCTTTCTGTGCTCAGTATAAATGTGTCTGCTGAGGAATATTCATGGAGCCCTTTGTGCTGCTTCCCCTCCGTTTAAGTCCCCACGTGGGGACACTGCTCACAGCCTCCCATCCTTTACTTAAACCTCACTAGGGCCACTCCAGCATGAGAGCTTGTGGGTTGAATAGAGCTGAGGATTTGTAGGCTGCATTTCCATGTTGTAAAACACTTTCCAGAACAGGCAGGAGCTGATCCTCTACAGGATAATTTCTCTTTCACTTTAGGAACTGGAAGTAAAATACAGAGATCTCATATATCTTCTCTTTGTGATGGATGGTGATGAAAGGGACTGTCCCTCATGTGCTGCTGCTTTTTATTGTTATTACAATAATAGCATTATGAAAAGGTTTAAAGGGGATTTTTTTACTCTGATGCAAGAAAGGATGTATTTCACTAGAAGCAGATCCTCCTCTGCATTATGCACCTGTGCATGCATGTTACTGCCTGAATGCTTGCAGCTAGCCTGGATGTGTTGATCAGTTGTTAATCAAGCCTTTACAAGCTTTTTATCTGCCTAAACAAAATGGAATTAACATCAGATTTAGCTGATACCACATACTGGTAGGAGGAGAAGAGAAAAGAAACAGGTTTCTGTGATATGTCTCATTTTACCCAGAAGTCACACAGAAGCTACTAAATCAGTATCTCCTATGCAAGAGTATGTGGTGCTCAGGGCCTGGACAAAGCTGATCTAGGGGAAATAGTTTGGTAAGAATGAGGGAGAGCAGGGGATGGAGGCAAATAAACCAACCAGCAGGCAAGGGGGTTATTTGTTGCTGGAAAAAGAGTTCCTAGAGTGGCAGCTCCTCCCCTCTTGCTCTATTCTGCATCTAGCACAGCATCAGGACATGTAATGATACAACTAACTGTGGTCTCCATGCTTGAGTTTGGAGATGTCTGCATCCTGCTGATCTGCTGAAAAACATATTAGTTTAACAAGCATTCATTAGTAGTGACTGCCAACATTTATGCCTATATTCAACTTTTATCTGCTAAGACATATTTAGGGCTATGAAGGACTTTTACTACTGCCACCTTGGCAGCATGAGGAGACCATTTTCAGTTTCATCACGTACTTATTATGAAATAAGAGCTCTCCATTATAGGTGGCTTTCTAGCTAAGTACTGCACTGGGAATTTAAAAAAAAAAATCCCACTGTATTTATCCCAGCAGATAAATATCCTGCTATTTTTTTGGGCTGGGTCTCAGAACACAGCAGAAAAAATACCTGTAATTCACATTCCATGTAGTGTCTCCTTGCTTCTTAGAGAGTTTGGGTAATTTCACTGGTGGTTCTCCCACTCCTTATCTATGCCAAGAACTATAGCTTCTGGTATCCAACTACTCTATAGTCTTGAATTTGGAGACATTTCTTTGCATGGCTTTTGGTAAAAGCAAGGTATTTGAGTTTACTCAGTTCAGCCTTTCAATAAAGCACTCTAAACCCAAGCAGTGGCCTGACAATATGTTTGGATGCGTGGTCCCATCTCCAGCAACATTTATAAAGGACATAGTGACATGGGAATCTGTGCACCTGAGCTGCAATACCATGCAGGAGAGTGGTTGGGATAAAAGGTCCTGGTGGGAAACTCAGTATCTCTCTCAGGAGAAACTGAGATTGGACAGAAAGCCTTTCCCTGGTTCCTCTTGAAATTTATGGAATAACTGGATTGACTGGACCAGGAAAAGATAGACAGTTTCTCCAGCCTCTGGTTGGGAGCTTCAGTCAGAGTGCAAAGGGTCTTTTCCCAAATCATGTTTTTGTTTATTTGTATCTCTTACATCTCTTACAATTTTCAATATACAATTACGCTAAGTGGTGATTATTTTTTTGTTTGCTTCTTTAATAGCATTTACCTCTGGGTTGTTCAGTTACCATTTTTTTTATGACTGAAAATTGGTTTTAAACTTTTCTCTTTCCTCCTGATAGCATTACAAAAACTTAAGTGCTTTTATTATGATATTTTTCTTTATTTTAGAAGAGAAGCTGTAATAGCAACGTTTGGCCAAATGACTGGCTTCTCGAAGTTTCAAT
This sequence comes from Aegithalos caudatus, assembly GCA_013389925.1. NCBI lineage: Eukaryota > Metazoa > Chordata > Aves > Passeriformes > Aegithalidae > Aegithalos > Aegithalos caudatus. The sequence goes on from WEIU01024415.1 coordinate 107,372, forward strand.
ATGTAGTCAGGCTGTGTAGGGGAGAAGATGCAATAATGAATATTTTAAATCTGTATAGTATGAAGGCATGGCAAAGCCAAGGGTGTGAACGAGAAGTGGTGGCTGATTCCTGGATGTATAAACTATTTTAAACGTTTTCTTGCAAATTTCATTTTTTTCAATAATGAGCTGAAGACAAACTTTCCTGCTTTCTGGACATTGAACTCATTGGCTTTCACCTGATGTAGTGCTCTGTCATTAAGTCATCAAAGGACTCACTCTTTGGAGCCACATCAGGAGAAAGCCAGTATATTAAACCTCTGGAAATCATCTCTGCAGTGCAAAAGAGCAGCAGTCCAACGGATTGTGTGACATGGCAGGTCTTGAAAGCACAGCACATCAAGGAAGGAAGGAGTTCCATAACTTCAAGGGTATTTGGCTGTTATTTTTAGAATTGTTTGACTGACAGATCACTATGCAACAGTGATGTGTATGGAGAGAGCTGGTAAAATAGTGCTGGAGATGGTTATAGTCTGATGTAACTCCAGTGTGATGACAATTCCCTGGCTCTTATTGGCTTTTTATCCCTGACATGCAATGTTCTACTTGTCAGCTTTCTTTTGTTTTCTATGGCTTGTTTCTCCTTGCTTTCCACACCATACAACAGTGAACAAATGAAAGGGATCCTTTTATGAGTTAATGAAGGCCTCTTTGTAGTTTTACATATTCCATTTTAGGTATATGAGAAATGCATTGTGTGGCTGAGCCTGGGGCTGACAAAATGGGTACCTGCAAATAAAAGGGCACCTAAATTAAAATAAAGTGAGACTCTCTTCCTTCCCACTGCAAGAATGAAACAGTCTCTCAGCATGGGACTTTGCCTTGGGGGGGATCCCTGGTGTAGAAATCTGCAGTTTTCTTACTCCCATTTTTCCAATCAAGCCTGATGTACTTAGAAAAGGCAAAGCATGACCGAAGGAAGATCACAATGAAGAAATGTACCTTTTTCTCTGCAAACTCTGCAGATTTCATCAAGCTTTCACCATACAGTCATATGGCCTTCTGGATAAAAGTAAAACAGCTTAAACAGTTTTGTTCCAATAACGTTTTATGGCTGCTTCAAGACTGAGTCCTGATCCTTGTTTTGATGTCCAAGGGAATACTGAGAACTTTTGCTGTCATTGTGTGAAAGGTCAAATTTTATGCCCTGTGACAACACAGCTGCATTAAGGGAAAACTGCTGTTGTTATTGCATTAAATTGGTCATATTATGCTCTCCAGAATGTCCATCTCTTTTCAAGGGTTTTAATCCAAGAGGAAATCCCACTAAGATCAAATAACATTACAGTAAAGGAAGAATAAGTATATATAGAAACAACAAACAGTAAATATAAAACTCATACCTATTATGTGAGTCCTAAACTACTGAATTTTAAGAGGAAGAAAAAGCATAAGATATAATAATAACAATATGAAATTATTATAAAAGAATGATGACAGACTTGCTTTTAATTAAAATAGCACCTGTTGGATTAAGTTTCAAAGAAATGATCAAAGAAAATACTGAGCAAAAAATAAGGCACACAGTAAGTGTTTAGTAGATCAAAACATTTAAAATGCTTCAGAGAAGTATGAGAGGTAAAAGGGAAAAAAACATTGGGGATTGTGTTGGGATTATACTGAAACTTGACTAAAGGAGCAACACTCCTGAACAAATAATATTACATTAAATTAATTAGAGTTTAGAATATGAAATTGTTAAAGTTTGCTATCTCAGCTGTTTCTTTAAACTGAAAAAGGGATTAATCCATATTGTAAAAATAGTTAGTGGTTCAGAAGGCAGAAGCTATAAAATACTCCTGAAGTTTGAAGAACAATAACAAAATCCACAAGAAAGTGCAGTCTGCAGTCCAAATCCTAGGAAATTTTAGGCATGCAAAGAGCTCTTTGTGCAAGTCCATTTACTGGACTTGGGAGCAGTACTGCTATCAGCAAGGTGTACGTGGGTGCTTTGGGATGTACCCAAAATCCAGGATGTTTTGTCTGCAGTTTAAGATGGAGTAGCTTAACTGCAGTTAAAAATGCCACAGGAAACAGATTTATTTTCAATTGGAGGGTACTCTTCCCCACAGCTGTTGTCCTAGAGACAGTCTTCTGTTCTGGGGGTTTTGTTTGTTTGTTTTTGTTGTTGTTGTTCAAATTTACTCTTAAGATTTTTTGCACTGTAAACTTTTTACTTAGTAAAGATGTCTAGTGCTCAGTTCTGATGGCTTTCAAGCCCCATTTAAATCAATAGGGATTGTGAATGCCAGAAATTCATAAGAGGACTTCAGCTCCAGCTCTTTCCACACTGAAAACTTGTGGAGGATGTTATGGCTGACTGCTGGCTCCTCTTGCTGGTGAAAGATGCTGAGGCAGGCAGCCAGCCAGCTGCTCTCCCCAGGAGGGAGTTAGTCCCTGGATCTCAGTTTGGGAACGGCTGTCTTAAATAATTTTGTTCAAATATAGTGCCTTTTATGTTCTTTCCAATTCTCTGACCCTCTCACAGTTACCATTTCACATGGGAAGCATGCACCCTTTCTTCTTGTTCCTCTCCTTTTATTGAGGTGGGCTGTCACTGTTTTACTCCCAGTGTATTACATACTTAAACACATATATGTACGAGTGTATCCTATGTCAGAGTGAGGTAACAAGAAGTGAATTTGATCCTAAGCTTCTAGAGTTTGCACAGCAAATATGCAACAAGACTGTGCTGCATATCCACAGACTCAAGCTAGGCTTATTTATAAAGTTTGAATCAAGTTTCAGCAATTAAAATGTGTTTTACATGTTTGGGGTTTTTTTATAAGCATACTACATTGTGTAGGTGATTAGTACATTATATTAACTGATGGGCAAAAGCATTTCTGACATTGTGTAAGTAGTAATTATCTCTTCCCTAAGTATTTTTTTAGCTGGCTGATGAAGGTTTTTGATATTCTGTTAATCACAGTTTAAGGGCTGATTTGCAAATTGCAGCACGGCGCTACAGACACTGTACTCAGGCAAACAGATGGTAGAGAGCCATCAGCTGTAATCTGTGAGCAAACAAAGACAACTCAGGTTTGGTATAGAGTTTTGAAAATGAGATGTAGTTGTGTTATGGAAGTGTAAGAATGCTGTGAAATAATCTTACTCTGCCTGTACAGTAAAGAACAAGCTCTATTTAATCTGGCATAATAATACCTTTTTTGTTGTTTTTTTTTGTTTTGTTTTGTTTTTTTCTCTGTATTACTGAAACTTCCAGCTTTGGTGCATGGGTTGCATGTGTGTGTCTTTTCCTATGTGAAATACGTAGGGCCACTGAATGACAGACTCCATAAAGTTGTTTACCAAGGAGAAGAAACAAACAGAGCCCAAAGCCACCAGGCTCTTCGTAAAACAGAGAGAATACTACTGTTTTGGAAAGCGCATGAGAGAATTTGCTTCTAAAATAGAAAGGACTATGTGATTATGTTGTCTTTCCTAAGCATAGACAAAAGGTGAAGAGATCACAGAATATTTGTTTTTCCACTGGATGGTTTATTTGAATGTGTTTAGGGTGGCTGAAGGGTGGCTGGGGGGGATTCTCCTCCACTGGCAACACGTAGCATGAGAAGAAATTGCAGAGGAGTGCTCAACACTTAGAGGTCAGGAAGGTGAAAGCACGCCAAAAGCTTTGCTAGGAGGCTCAAACATTTTTGTGGTTTCATGTGTTTACCTTAGCAGTGATAGAAGATTTAGACAATTTCCCAGCAGTCTCAACAGTGTCTTGTTGGGCAACACTACATCTCCTTTTCAGTAATGCCACTGGGAGCCTGATATTTTGAGCATTTTCATTCAAGCATTGTTATAATCAGGTCTGATATAATTAGGAGTTAAAGAATGGTGGCTGAAATGATCCAGTTAGAAGAGATTAACTGGAGCTTGTGGGAAGAAGACAGAAATTGTGATGCCTTCATTAGAGTTCAGTCCAGGTCTGCATATTTTCCGTTGCTGCTGATTCATCATAGCTAGGAAGAGCATTCATTTTTGAAGGTTTGCTGTATGTTTTCAAGGAAATGGTTAAAAAACTTTCTCCTTTTTGCTGCACGCTGGTATTGGAGTGCTGTAGCACAAATGCTTGATTCTCACATACTCAGTAAAGAGTTAATTAGTTTGGTGCCCCAAAGGAAACCACACTTCAGTTTCTCAGTGTGAAGCAAAGGTGTCCATAAGCCCTCCTTTGCATTGCCAACTGTTTCACTTTATGGCACTTTTAATTCAGTTACACCTTCCTTTTGTTCCTTTAGTATTTGTTTTTATGTCTTCTTTTCCTTTTCATCCCTTTCTTTATTACTTCCTGAGGGTGTGTTTTTCTTTTCTCTTTGAGTTCTCTGTTTTCTAGGTTTTTCTTGTCAGTGCAGAAGTAGTAGATATTCAGTTGTTTTCTAGGAGAGCCACTACTTCTATTTGCCCTAGTCTTCTCTTTTTTGTCCATAGGAGATAAATAGAAGAGGGAAGTGACATATCTCTGCTGAGAGGGAAACCTTGGGTTCTTCTAGACAATGTACCTGTGTTGTAATGAACTGTGGCTAGAATACAGGCCAGTGTGGAGCATGAAGTGCACAAGGACAGTTTGAACACACCAATTTCACAAAATAGCAGTGCAGAAGTCTTGCTGGAAGGAGCTTTCTACTAGTTTTTCAGCATTTCCAAATTTGCCTTGGCTAGTAATACAGCTTCCACCACATCAGTCTTTACTATTAACTGAGGTTGTTTTAAAGTGGAAAAAAGGCCCCATGCCTACAGTAGCAGGGAGAGGATAGGTTTGGGCCTAAGAACAGAGAGAGGTGCAGCTGGAGATAGTTTGCACTCTCCTCTGTCTCTGGCCCAAAATATTGGATCAATATTCTGCAAATTAAACATTCTGAGTTAAAGGGAGGATAGAATAGATCCCGTGTATGTGAATGTAGCATTAATACACCAACACACTTGAGCAGTGAGGGAGTAAGTTAACTCGAGTGTGAGAAACTGAAATTAAATGAGGTTATGCTGATGTCTGCATGACTAGTGAGTGTGGCCCAGCAGATTTGCCATGTGAAACCTCTGGTGCTCAGGCCAAGCCGTTTGCACTGGCTGTGACCTCATCTTGTGCATGGGATGCCTGCTGGCCCCACAGTGCATTAGCTGTACTCCCAGGATGCATTTTTTTGGCTTACTGGTTGCAGGCTGTGCACTGACATTGCTCCACCTCTGTTTGAAAGTGCACTCCTGAGGCACAGTAAATTGCTACTGTAGTCATCCCTTGAACATTCCCATTTTCAAATTTGCATTTTCTGCATTAGAATGTGTTATAATGGACTAAATTGTGGTCATAAACTTCTAATACAATAACTTAAACTGCAGATCAGTGATTTGCTTTCATCAAACATAGGAAAGAGGGAAGCAGTAATAAGATAATACAGAGGTTAGGAAGCCTCGGCTGTAAGGTAGCATGGGATGGTACTCGCCTGCCTGTGGGACGTAGTACAACTTACAGCAGGGGTATCCACATCGGGGCTGTGGTGCTGACTACATTTAATAATAAATTATTGCTGACACTCTAAACACTATGCAATTCATCGGCGATTCATTTTTCAATCGCCTGTTCCCACGCTGTCCGTTTTATCTAGATCGTTAATTTAGTCCGGGCAGTAAATTGCTTCGCTTCTCTTAAATCTCCCGGTCCCGCTAGCCAAGCGCGGGGGCCCTGGGGCGGGTGTGTGGGGGGACGAGGCGGCTGGGCACCACCGGGCTGGCGATGAATGCACGGCGGTGACCCGCCCGTGCAGCCCCGGCCCTGGGGCTCCGCAGCCC
>WEIU01024415.1:113480-143285 GCA_013389925.1 Aegithalos caudatus
CGGGGAGCCGCGGCCGCCCGGCCCCATCCCGTGCCGTGCGAGGCTGGGAGCGCTCGCCCCGGGCTGCCCCGAGCTTGTCCCGGAGAGAGCAGCTGCGGTGAAGCGTGAGTGGCCACAGCCGGGAGCCCGCCGGGACTGGGCTGCCGGACCGGCTCCCTTCGGGCGCACTCTGCGCCCGGCTTGGTACGGTCTCGTTACGCGTGCAGCTCAGCAGCTGGAGATGTGCAGCACTCCCGAAATGAACTTTTGAATCAAAACGCCGGGTTGTCAACGCACATCTTGTTTTGTAACTGAGGAGGATGTGGAGGGCCCTGTGAATCTTTGGGAAGCGGGAATCTCTCCCGCAGCAGCACGGTATTGTTAACTCGCAGACTTTGTCGCTTGTGACGGACTGACGTGAACTCTGATTTACCGGCAGTCGATGTCTTCGGTGATGTTGTTCAGAAACATGGCGTTAAACCACTGGATTTAAGGACCTGCTGAATGTAAATTAGAGAAAGTGTCACTGCTTAGGAGCCTCTTGTAGATAAAACCAGAGGTCTGTCTAACCGTCCTGGGTCTGATGGTGCAAAAAGCAGTGCCTGAGGGGGAGTAAAAATAAGATAGGCGTGTAAGGATAATTCTCCAGAAGGCTCTCTCAGCATGCAATGATTTGAAGCTTGGATGCTCTCTAAGGGAAACCTGGTGTCTTTATGGCACTCACTGATTTTTCCTTTCCATGAACTGCTCGGAGTGCCCCTTGACCCTGTGTAACTTTTAACAACGTGCTGTGAGAAGAAATTTCATAGCTTTAACTTTACATTGCGTCAAACCCCATAGCATTTTATTCTTAACCTTTGATAGTACCTATGTCTTGACACAGAGTTAGTGCAGAATTGGTCTCTGTTCCTCTCTGTCCCATTCATGCTTTCATAAACTTCCAGTGTGTTCTCTGATGTTTCCTTTTCAAGCCAAAATGCTCTCTTCCACTTTACTTAAAGTGTAGCTTAAGAGGAGGGAAATGAACAGAGACATAGTTATTTTCTGAGAATGGACCACTTTCAATGATAGGCAGTTAAAGTCAGGATGTTAAAAGCTACATTTTCTGGGAGTAACTTTTGGAAGCAGTGTATATTAGAGTGACAGAATGGCTACCATGTGATCTCCTATAGAGGACAAAATCTCCTCTGTCTGATGACTAGCATGGATTTACAGCACCAGCTATTCCTCCTTTCTTTTACTGGCAGAGGCTGCATGTGCAGGGAGTGGGTTTCTTTCAAAGGTTTTTGAAAGCAAGCAAAAACCCAACCAGCATTTTACTATTAGGGTGATTTGATGGATTCATAATGTGTTTGTAAGAAGATTCTCTGGTTCTTGTGTTGAAATTTTGCATTGTTAGGAAAGAGTTTTTCAGTTATTTCAAAATAAGGAATCCATCACAGTAAATACAACCTAAGGACCTTGACTCTCTTCCCACAACCTACTGCCCTGCTTGGCTTCAGCTGAGCTGCCCTTGATTGACACTTGTGCAATCAGGGAAAAGGACCCTAAGGCCTTTGGGATAGCTGTATCTGTACTTGTCTGTGTGTATAATCCTGACTTACAGCAGTCCTTCCTGTGGGTCAGTATACCTAATGCCCTGGCTTCAAGTTGGCACTTAACTACATGTTTAATTTCAAGGACATGAGGGGGGTCCATTTTAATTGGTGCATTTGTGTAATTAAAGTGATGCATGTGCTGGGGCCTTTGCTGCACCAAGACTGGAGCATTCATCTTTTGACAGAATCTGAGCTCTCAAGTTTTGAAACTCCCTTTGAAAGAGCTTTGATTGGTGATGATGTAAACTGACAGATTCACAAAGGCTGTTCCCAGCATCCAGTCTTTCTTGCCTGTTTCTGTCAGTCTTCCCTGTGTATTTCCTACAAAACAAGACCTTCAATAAGCAAGACACAGTATCTGTTTCCAGGTGTAAGGAAACAATGAGAGGAAGTCTGATGATCAGGTAGGGAATGATGTGTTACTACTCCCAAGAAATAAGATTAATTTTTTTTAGAAGGTTTATGAGCTGCTCTGTCTTTGACCATTGATTGCTTGATGCTGACTACAAAGCACTTGTCCAGACTGTAAATCCTGTAGGGAAGGGGCTGCTTTGCTTTGTCTTACAAATGTGATACTTGATGCAGTGCTGGGGAGGGTGAAGGGCTGCCTCTGGGTCCAGCCTGTGCTGCTACTAACAACAGCCATTCTAAATAGTTTACAGCCTTCAAATAGAATATGGGCTAAGCCAGAAAAGTCTCTAAAAACTTATAACAGGTATTTACTTATAACAGGTATTTTCTACTAATCTCAAGGCAGTTGCAAGGATAGGATATTATATAAACTAGCATGGTTATCTTGGTTGTCATTACTCTAACTTATGAAGTTGGTGAGGATTTAGAGATAAATCAGTATGTGACTCTTAAGTGCCAAAAAAGTGCTGACCTTTGTGCTGTAAATACTGCATATATAGAACAGAAACAAATTAGTAAGATGTATTGGTGATACCCCATGAAGCAAACTATAAAATGTATCTTAGACTTATTGCTATCCAAATTTTTGTTCCTTTTCAGAAGATATGAGCTATTTTTAAATTGTCTCAAACAAACTGAGAATCTTGCTGCTGATAGGCAAAAAACTTGGAGGAAAGTGATTTGAAAACACTGCAGTTTAGTCTAAGGTTCCACGTGTCAAGGTGGTTTTTTTTTCCTCTTGTTTCCTGTGAAACAGGCACATTTCAGATTGGGCTTATTTCTAGTGAGCTCTTTCCTCTTGCTTTTTTGTATTTGGTTGAGGTAGCAAAAATGTAATGAGGATTATAGGATATGTTTTGAAAAAGTCTTGAAATTGTGAATTGAAATTCTGATGATACTATGAATTACATTGTGCTATATATCAACATTGTTCTTTTGAGAGCCTTAAAGGAGAAAAGATTTATCTATTACAGCATCTGTAAGTGTTGGACTCTTTTGTAATAAGGAAATGATTTTGAGGTAACTAAAATACCTTATAATGTAGTGTTTGATTACATTATACCAGTTTTTTCATGCGTCACATTACGGAGTTTACTTTTCTCTGCTTAAAACGTCAACACCTCATCAAGTTGTAAAAAAATAATTCCTAAGTGATCAATTATTCTTTATGATCAGCCCATGCCAGAGTGTGCATGCACACCCAGGTGTGAGTGCTTACACAGTGTGCACAGAGAGGAGTGTGTGTCTGTGTCTCTGGTAGTACAGGCAATGTGTTTTAACTCCTGTCGTGCACAGACTGTGTTGCAGGACTGTGTGATAGGCAGCCAAAGCCAAAGGAATCTCTTTCCTTTGACGTTGTGTCTCAAGGTTGGGGTCCCCAGTTTATTGCTGCTCCAGCCTTTCTCTCACAGGATCACTCACAGGGCTGCATGCTCAGCCCAGCTGCCTGCTTTTCTGCTGCTTGTCACAGTGAATGTCACTCAGGCCTCCAAGCCTATGTCAGATTTGGTTATAATTGGCCAATACACTCAAAACTTACTAGAGAGGGTCTGGCAGATGTGCTTATCCACAGATAAGCAAGTCTAAACATTGCCTTGGGAAAATAGGCTGAAGGAGTTATTTTCTGTTGGAGTAGGGATGCAAAGCAAGTCCTCATCTGGTGGTACAATGGCCGGCAGGGAGGGCCTTTGCATGGAAGTCACAGTCACAATTCCAAGCCTTACGTCATTGATATTTTGGAGTCATCTGTGGCAGCTTGCAGGGCTGCAGATACAGGTCCACAGGGTTTGCAAACTCTAATGAAGAGACTGGAGCAGCAATGTGAGCACGGGGAGAGCACCAGGGAGCATAGGTTCACCCTTCCACACGTTCCAGAAAGTTTTTCCAATAGCCAGTGATTGTAGTATGCAGGGACCTGAATGACACAGGTCTCAGCGAGTTTCTTCTTCTTGAAACTGACTGTGTTACACATTAAAATTAATTCAGTGCTGAAGTGAAAATGCATTGCTACAAACTCTACTTTGTGATGCCATTAAGCAAAAGATTGCTGTTTCACAGACCAGGATGAATAAAGGCACGTAATTAAAGAACAAACATTTTTAAAGCTACTACTTATTTCCTTAACACAAAAATAACTGTTGCAGTTTTGCTGACACCGAAAGAAATATTCTTTGGTGTTCAGAAAAATTTCACATCTAAAGCCTAAAATACAAAATAGATTGCATATAAGACATATTTGTAAAGTAGCCACTTAAAAGTTTTTAAAAGGTTAAGTTATTCAGGACCTATTCCCTGAAGCTACAAACGTATTTGTTCATGCATAACTTCACTGAGGAATACTTATGTGAATAAAATTATGCACTTACAGGTTTGTAAAATGAAGACTATAATTAGCTCTAGGTTAATTCCCCTGCTTCCTAATTAAAAACACACAGGTCAATTAAGGATCAAAGGAGACATTACCTTTGTGATTATCTTCCTTGGCAGAACTAGCTGTTCTGATAAATATTTCAATTTCACTATAATCTGACCTTTTGTCCAATTTGCTTTTCCGTATCCTTGCCAATTTTGGCCAAGGAAAAAGTGTTGTATTTAAAACAGACCATGAAAAGTTGAAATGCTGAATCTCATAGTTTGAGCACATATGTCCTCTGGGGAAAAAATAGTGGGTGAAAGAGTATATATATATATATATATATTTGCCTTGGATCTGATAATCTGTACATTAGCTGGATCTGGCTATTTATTTGTCTCATTTATGTACACAAATGCAGCTTTATTTGTAACTAGATAGTTAAATACAGTTTCCTTCATGTGTTTGACAATTTGTCTCTTCCCCAATAAAGTGATGGTGGAATGGCATGCAGAGGTGTGCATTTAGAGAATGGGTCAGAGGGCATACCTGTACATATGGGCTAAATCTTTGCTGGTCAGATTTGCTTCAGAGCCCGTTGAGTGTAGGCTTTGTATGTATGTGAGAAGATGTGGACAAGGCAAAAAAATAGTTGCTTCTGTGCCAGATGTATTGCAAAGTTGGGACAGTGTAATGGAGATAAGGTTAATTAGCTATTTGCATTTGCTGCTGAAGTTGGATGAATAGGGTTTTTTCCCTAACAGGGAATTTCTCTTCAGGCATAACTATCTGGTAGTTTGTTAAAATGAGTAGAGCAAGACTTTTATAGCCTGCAGAAATACAATTAACTGTGTGCAGGCATCATAGACTTCTTTTATTTGTAGGCAAGTCTTGTAGGGTCTTGTTCTACCATAAAATCGAAGGAGAGAAACCCTTCAAGATGAGGAGGGTTGTGCTGCTCCAAGGACATGCCATAGCATGGGTCCTTGTCACCTCTGTATCTTTGCTTCTGTCCAATGAGGTGCAGTCATAGGTATCCCTTTTAAAGCATTTTGAGACCCTGGGTCAAGAATGAGGTCAAGTTCAAGCTGCTGCTGTTGATGGACAGGGTACAACTAAGTTAGTCAGGAGATTACTTTGCCTTTCATCATTAAAAATATTAATGCAAATTGTCTTCTTCCTTTATTCACAAGCACGCCTGGGTAGACATTCAGGGCTCCTGCATTCAGTGCCTTGCAACTATTAAGAAATTGAAACTTTGAATCTGTGTTGGGCTTAGGATTTAAAATACTGGTATGGTTTCTTTCTGAATGATGGTAAGAAGGGCTTTGTCTTAAGATTGCCTCTGTGATTTCTGCACGTAAAGTCTGTCCATCTTGGTGGTTTTCACAGGACATCCATCACTCTCACATGAAGTGAACTTCTTACAGTAGGAAACATTCATAGAGTCATGGAACCATTGAGGTATTAATACTGGAAAAGACCATCAAGATCAACAAATCCAACAGTCAATGTACTACCACCGTGTTCACCACTAAACCATGTCCTCAGGTGCCATATCCACGTTGTTTGAACTCTTCCAGGGATGGTGATTCTACCACCTCCCTGCGTAATCTGTTCCAATGCTTGACAAGTCTTTCCATNAAAAAAAAAAAAAAAAAAAAAAAAAAAAAAAAAAAAAATTTGATATCTAATCTAAACCAGTCCTGGTGCAACTTGAGACCATTTGCTCTCATCCTTGTTACCTGGGAGAAGAGACTGACCCCCACCTGGCTACACCCTCCTGTCAGGGAGTTGTAGAGCAGTGAGGTTCCCCCTGAGCCTCATTTTCTCCAGGCTAAACACCCCCAGCTCCCTCAGCTGCCTCTCACCAGAGTTGTGCTCCAGCCCCTCAATGTCCTTGTTGTAGTGAGGGATCCAGAACTGGACACAGCTCTCGAGGTGTGACCTCACCAGTGCTGAGCACAGAGGGACAATCCCTGTCCTGGTCCTGCTGCCCACACTGTTCTGATAGAGGCCAGGATTCCCTTGGCCTTCCTGGCCCCCTGGGCACAGCTGGCTCATGTTCAGCCACTACTGACCAGCACCCCCAGGTCCTTTTTCACTGGGCAGCTTCCCAGCCACTGTCCCCAGCCTGTAGCACTTCATGGGGTGGTTGTAACCCAAAGGCAGAACTTGGTGCTGGGCTTTGTTTAATCTCATACAATTGGCCTCAGCCCATTGTTCCAGCCTATCCAGATCCCTCTGCAGAGCCTTCTTACCCTTCAGTAGATCAACACCCCACCCAACTTGGTCCTGTGAACAAAATTCTGAGTGCACTTGATCCCTTTGCCCTGGTTATTACTACTCACTGGCCTCCAGCTGGATTTAGCTGCCTTCACCACCATTTCAGTGTTCTCCTGGATAGATCATGGTGTGGATGTATACATTCTTCACTGGGTAGAACACTGGTTGGACAATTGAGCCTTTTCCCTTATCCTTAGGGTCACTTAGGCTTTCTTTCCACAGGTATTAATCTTCTTTTTTGAGTTTGTCTTGCTGCAGATATAATCGCTTTATGAGAGTGGCAGCATTTTCCTCCAGAATTCAGGTATTAATTGGAAGTGGATGGTAAACCTTGCAGGTCTCTCTCAGACTTAAATATTCCCATAGGGCATGTGAGTCCTGCTTGCCAACAGCTTGTGAGCAGCAATGGCATCACAGAGATACACATTTGTATTTTATGGAAGGGACAGGTTTGTGCTTTTCCTGACAGCCATCACGGCAGCAGGTAGGTTCACATTTGTGCCTTTGAAGAGGAGGAGGAGCACATTTTAAACCTGAAGCTAATTAACTTTTCTCATGTATGACAACTGTTTAGGCTTGTCCATATTCCTTGTCGTCCACAACTAAGAACCATAGGAAATACACCTCAAAATAATTGTTTACAATGGGGGTTATGCAGTATTGTTGGGCTGTTTGATGTAGTAGGAATGCTGCTGGTTCAGGATGTGCGGAAATCAGTAGTTTACTCCAATTAAACATGAAAAAAAATGAAGACAACCTTTATAACTTTTTAACTCAGAAATCTATTGCCAGGGAGTAATCAAACTTCTGTATAATTGAATCATGTAATCTTTTAAGACTGCTTTTGAAAAAAAAAATTCTCTCCTGACAAGAACCAACATGATCTTAACGATACACATGGCTGTGTTTTGAATGTGTAGGATTTTCTTATGACTTGCTGTTTTTAAGGTTTTGCAGAAAAAACTTTGCTTGAAAATTAGTTTAATTGAAGACTACCATAACCCCCAAGCCAAAACAACACAAAGAATAGTTTCTAATCCTCTTGACTGTAAAGTTTATTCTTATTTTTTAAGGCTTGAATCGTGAGCTGTTAGATTTTGTGTGTTCAAAATGCCATAGTTTTTACTGAACTTGGTGCTTAATTTATGTATAAGCATTTTTCTAGGTTTCTGCAAGTGAGTAGATTTCTGCACAGTTTGTGCGTAACTCAATTTTTCTGATTCACCTTACCAGTTCAGACAATGTGACTTGGAATGGTGTGAACAAATGAGAGCCTGTCAAAAGGGTTTGATCTATTTTTATAACATCCTTCTGCTCTCAAATGCTGCACATATATTTGAAATTATTAATTACAATGTAATTTCTTTCCTTAGCAGCATTTCAGCTGCTTCAATGAACCATCCTTGACATTTCTTCTCTCTTACTGCAAACTTCATAAAAACTAGAACACTGTGACTCTGCTTGCATAGATGGATATATTCTCACAGGTTTAATCATCGATGCTAAATCTTTTTAGCAGTTGGTGGGGGCTTTGCATGCAGGCAGGAGTTGTCTTACGTATATTTAAGTGCCTTTTGAAATGTTTGGTTGGGATTTTTTTATGCCAGTCATACTTAAATGCTGGACTTGGCTTGAGATGAAAAGTAAACTGTAAATACTCTGATGGGCCAAAAGCAGTTCTGTAGAGGATAAACTAATGACATGAAAGCTGAGCTAAGCTTTTAGAAGTGTTTTGCCATAAAGTTAAGGACCTAAGCGGGCAGTTGCTTTGGGAATAGTTGGAGCATTTGAGGAGTTGCTGTGCCTAGCTCCTCTTTTTATTGGTCTTGCTAAAAGACATGGTCCTCAGCACTCTCAGCAGGTGGGAATGTGCCTGGTCTGCATCAGTGCAGAGGCACCTGCCTTGTTTTGTCTCTTGCTCCAGCTGTGAGGTGACATAACCTCACTCCCTGTCCTCAAGCAATGTGAGGCAATCCTGGGATGAAGTGTGGATTAGTCTAGCTGGCTAGCACAGCAATGAACAATTGAAGATGCTATCTGCCTCAGAAATTACATCTTTTTTTCTCTGACTCCAGAAAAAGCTGTACATGCAAATGGTGCCTAAGAGATGTCCAAGGCTAGAGATGGAGAGGTTATATTTTTTTTATCTGTGTGCAACTAATAGCCTGAAGAATACTATTTTTTTTTTTTTAAGTTTGAAAAGCTGTTCCTAGGAGGTAGAAGAGAGAAGATCCAAACACAGTCATACCAAGAGAGGTTCTGCAAAGTCACCTCACTAGGCTGACAACTGTGGTATAACATGAAGAGCTCAACAGGTGGTGTATTACTGGTGCTGGGTGCTGAGATCCCCAGTGGACTGAACATGTGAACTTTAGTACCCTGAAACAAGTCCTTAGTGTAATCTTAAGGTACAGCCAAAGGTGAGTGCTGTCAGTGTAACCATGGGGAGAAAAAGCTTGGAAACTTTCAGGACTTTTCCTGCTTCTGCTTCTCACATTAGCCAAGGACAGAAGGGATGGGCTACTTCAGGCTGCAGCTGTCTTTATGTTTTACTAATGGTTACAGATAATAGTGAACACTGGAAATTATTATAATAAAATCCTTGAAGGATGTGCACAGCGATTCCTGTGTTCATTCCCGGTGACACCAACTCTGGTGTTGATGTTTTGCTTTCTAACAGATGTCAATCCAGTTACCTGCTCTCTGTAGGTGTAAGAATGGACTAAGCTATGGCTTCTCTTTTTGTGGGTACTGGAAATTATCACAGAAGAGTTGCCAGAAATTTTAAACTATGTCTTAAACTGCATGCAGTCTGTAAGCTGTGTCATCAGATAGGGAGAGGTGGTGGGGAATGAATAATAAATACATGTCAGAAGTGGAGAAAGATTTTGCCCAGAACAACTTTTTCTGAATATCATCATCCCTTCCAAATTTTCCCTGATGTGTCTAAGGGAAAGCATCAGTCCAATACAGTAATTTCTTTGTGGTGTTTCTTTAGTAAAACTCTTAGAGAAATTACATTTTCAAGTCAGATAAAAAAAAAAAAATAATTCCATAGCTAGTTTGAATATTTTACTGTGATTTGTTGCATAAATACTCCAAGAGAGAAATTATTTAAATTGAAAGAAATAATTAAAAATATGTCTTGCAAAATACATTTAAAAATTATTCCATTTAAGTATGAGACTATCTTGTTAAAGGTGTTGCAAGTGATAACTCTTTAATTGACTAGTAAGAAGTAATATAAATGGGCTGCCTATTTAATGAATGAAATAAGTAATTGATCGAAGCTGTTATACTATTTCTGTAACAAATAGAAGTGTTATTTCCATTGAAATTACTTTATCTCCCCTCCTTCCTGTGCCATTTCAGTTTTCTTCCAGCTGCTAACCTTTTTCGTATGTTTCCCCAGTTCCTTCTCTCTCGATGATATTCCTTCCTGAACAAAAACAGCTGATTTCTGTGCTTGTTGTCAAATAAGCTAGTCTCAAAATTTTCAGCTGCACTCATTCTTTAGAAGATACCCCTTTGTATACTTTTAAGACTTTTGTTGAGTGTTAGTTTAGCAGTATTCCTGGCACTTAATGATAATTTCCCATCTGATGATAAATGCCTGTTTACAGCAGCCCTTTTCCACATTCATTAAGCAAGAAAGGTTATCAACAGAGTGATAAATGTAACTTTTATTTTTTGCTTGAATGTACCATATACAAATAATACAATCCTGCTCATCAGTGAATGCATGACAGATATGCTTTAGAGTGCATAAAAATACTAGGAGTTTATGTCAAAGAATAGAATATTCTTCTTCTAGACAGTCTTGCTGAAATTGTCTTGCACACTCTTTGTTTTTGCAGTGTGTGGCTTGCCTCCTTCTGTCCTTCCTGTTCCTGACTGAATTAGGTTATCATTGTGGGGAATGCCCCCTAATTCCTTTTGATGCAGGGCTTGCTCAAAACCACTCCTTGCACAGGAGAAGTTAGCCAGAATCTGCTTTCCATCTTTGAGCAGGGTAGAACTCACAGTGGCACTTGCTTGTGCCCATTGTTTGAGGCCAAAGAAATGATAGGTAAAAATAATATGTTCTGCCTCTCTCTGAGGGCTGTGGAGAAGCCTCATTTTGTTGTAGCAGTCTTCTGGTAGTTGGAAATAGAGATAATCCCCTGTGGCACAGATAACAATGATAACCTACAGTCATGTAGGTTTTATCTCATCTTCCTTTTCTAATCAAGATTTTGAGAGACCTGTACTTCCTTTGGATCTGCTTTTGAAAGTAGTGCTTTGACTGGATCCCCAGTTGCATCTCTGAATGCTTTTTGCTGAGTTTTTCCAATTAGATGCAGATTCTGTGACTACAGCCTTTTCCTGATCATCTGGCATTTGCAAAGCCTATGAACTGCAGCCATGTAAACTTCCTTCGTTCTTTGAGCCATAACATTTAAGTTGTGTTACCATAGTAGATATAAACCATTCTGGAAGTGGTTTCCATGGGTGTTACTCTCTGCCTCATCTTAAAAGCTGCATTGTTGTTGTTTTTTTTTTTTTTTCTTAGGAGTCCATCTGATGCTGTAATTGTCCAGGAAACAGGGCCTCACATGATAGTGGGAATACAAATCATGTTGAGCTCTTCACTTTGAGAGTTTCTCAAATTCCTTTCTGTCCTGAATATTGTAATTTTTAAAAAAAATTTTCCAAGCCCTTATTTTTCTTCATGTCTAAAGGGATTTTAAATTCTTTTTAAGTGTCTGGTCATGACTTTTTCTTGAGGAAGGCTTGCTCTCAAAATAACATTTCTTCAAACTATTGTGCACTTCCTGTAGGTGGTTGTCAACATATCCTGGGGCCAGCTAACTGACTAACAAAATTGATATGTTTATTATTTATTGAATGTATATTTTTTTTCACTCAGATGGGTTTTTTTCAAATGAAGCTTGGTATTGCTTGGTCTTTGTGCAACCTAGGTAACTTCAGACCTTACTTTTTACCTTACTTACCAGATGTGTCATTAAATATGGCAATATCACATCAGAAATTAATTTTTAATTTGGGCGTTCTTACACAAAACCTATGGGATGCTGGCTTCTTACCATCCCTCAGAGAAGGTGAACCTAGAGGGGATGGGCACTGGGAGAAACAGATAAATTGAGGCTTTTCAGAACGAATATTTAACAGAACTCCCTGTTTGATCTTCAGCAAAACTTGTTTATTCAGTTTTAAGATCAAGATCTTAAATCTGACCCTGCAGTAACCAGAAAGTTGCCCTTGTGCTTGGGAGCAGGCGGACAGGGTACTTGATGAGATGGAGTTGCAGACATTACACTCATGAGTTATATGGAAGGAATTGCAATAGATGATAGGAAAGGTCTGAAAAAAATGTAACAGCTGATTTTGTTCAGTTCAAAATGACCCTGCCAAAAGAGGCAAATGATATCACAAACTGGAAGGTCATTGTTTCTTTATAGACTTTTAAAATAAGTTTTTATCCAAAAAATACACTGAGAAACTTGAATGATTATGAATAAACCACTTTAAACTCATGGGAAACAAGCATCCTTAGCTATTTAGAAATCTTCAAAACTGCTGACAGGAAGAAGATCTGGCTTTATCTTAATGAATATGATCAAATACCTCACTGTTACAGTCAGGTAACATTTTCCAGTGTCCTATTCTGCTGGACCAAAAAGTCTGGAAATACCAAAATTACAACAGCTGACTTGGCTATTTTACTCACCTTGAGAATGTGCAATATCATTTGCCTTGTTATTTTTTTGTTAATCAGATTTTCCCAGCTATAGTTAGTAGATCATCAGCTATGGAGTTGAATTGCAATAGGAACAACTGTGTAAAAAAATTTGTTTGGTTTTTTTGGTTTTTTTTTTTTTTTTGTTTTTTGTTTTTTTAATTTAGGATATGAAAATTATTGTAGCTGTGGGTACTTTCCCATTTTAAAACAAAACAATATTTAGAGTCTGAATAATTCTAGTCACCCTTCCCGTTTATGACCCAGAAATTCTTGGAGTACATCCTCTTGCCTTCTAACACTTTCCCACAGGTGGATAGGAGAATTTGGATAAAAAAACATCTTGGATAAAACAGTTACTATTTTATTATTCTACAGATGCACAATTTTGTTCTCAGAAATTAAGCTCCATCTTTTGCTTTTTGCTCTTATGTCCTGGGATATATGAAGCTCCTTCTTCTTCTTCCCTCATAGAGGATACGAAGAGGAAATGTGGGGGACAAGTGTATGTTTTTAAAGAACATCTATTTACTTCAGACCCTTTTGCCATTCCTTGTAGCAGTTACTGGTTTTACACACACAAA
Source organism: Aegithalos caudatus (assembly GCA_013389925.1). Lineage (NCBI taxonomy): Eukaryota > Metazoa > Chordata > Aves > Passeriformes > Aegithalidae > Aegithalos > Aegithalos caudatus. The sequence continues at coordinate 126,432 of WEIU01024415.1, forward strand.
TTATTTTTTATGAGATGTTTTGATTACTTCAGGGCATTGTTTTGAAACATTAATGTCATCTTTTATTTTATTTGGTATGTAGTCAACTACTGATCTCCCATTATGGATCCAGTTCTTCAGCCCTTAGGAATCTCTTTCTTCTTCCTCTCCAAATTCTCCAAGTTTTTGTGTTTCTGTACTGTCAGGTGTTTCTGTAGGTGCTAGGTCAGTGCTGCTCAGTGGTTGTCAGACCTTCTGACTGTGTTCCAGTATTTAACAGTGTAGCCTGTGTACAGGTAGAGCTCACATAGGAAGATGCTTTTGTCCTTGCCACAGAATTCAGTTTGGTTGCATAAGTCTGCTGATTTTTAGCTGCAAAACCCAACAGTTTATGGATTACAGTCAGTCAAAGTACAATTTCCACTCATCAGTTGTAAAATAATTTTCAGTTTCACTGACTATGCTGTGGTTCTGTAATTTAGCTGTAAAAATGACATTTACTTTAGATAATAATGCTATTAATTTTTGTGCATGATTTTCAGTACCATATCGACAAAATTCCTCTCTTTTCTCCTCTATGAGATGGATCATGATGAGTGCTTAAAAACAGTCTGAAAGCGAGGAAAGAAGATAGTTATATAAACCAGAGCAATTCCACCAGCAATTTTTAATTTTATTTTGCTAAACTGCTTTTCCATTGCATTCACCAAACACTTACCTGGAATGCAGTAACCTATTCATGGATTTTTGTTGCGGTGTGGTGTGTTATATACCACTCCCTCTGTATTTTCTTATTGCAATTGTGACTGGTCACTTTCAGTTAATGTCACTGCATGTATGGAAGTGCTCATCTGCTGTCTCACATCTCTGCAATTTTTCCATGGGCAAGGTGTTTTTGCAAGGAGTAGATTCAGGTGGTCCCTTTACATGTGTGTAGTTTAATGTCTGATAAATACATTGAGTTGGACACAGATGACACAATTTCACTCCATTTCAGAGAACAGAAGCTGCATTTAATTTAGCTGTATCCGTGTCACTGGTGGTTTCAACTCGGTAACACCCTGTTTGTACAATTCTCTTGCCTCAGGGATTCTAACCCTTCTAAAAAAGATGGTTCCTCTAGTGGACTAGCTGTTGCAAGAGGATTATTGAGGATGTGAAATTGTATCTCAGACAACTTGAGCATAGTCAGAGCTGATTGTAGTCAAATGCTGGCTTTGCTCCCTTTCAGTGGACTCCAGCTGTTCCAGTGGCCGCTGTTTTTTATCATTGTGTTGGACTACAGAGTATTAGTGTTGAGACTACAGATGCTTTTATCTTGTATAAGTTTTCAAAGACTTTCCCTGCTGGCAGTTTACATCGCTCAACCTATTCTCTTTTATGCTTTCTAAATGTAATATACATGGCAGCCACTAGCTAGAGAATCATATGCAGCAGCTGGTTACACTCTGTATTTCTTTCAAGATCTTGTGCAAAACTTCAAAGTTTACATCAACTTACAGGAAAAAAAAAACCCTGAGTATCAAAGGGAGAAATGAGCAGAGTACTCAATAAATGTTGGTGCTGGTCTGAGTGCTTCCATGTTGCCTTGAACACAGCTCACTTATTTCTTTAGAACATGCCCTGATATTTACTTTACCTTTCTCTAATTTTACTGTTTTTCAGAGTTCATTTATGAACTGCCTTTAATCTACTGAAGGAAACTAAGATGTTTTTATGATGTCATTGGGTTCTCATTAGTCAAACTTGCTTGTTTTTTCATAGGACTATAATTTCATTTGGCAAGCAAAAACTTTATCTAACCACCCTTTTACCTTTCTCTCTGTTTGCAAAGCCCAGGAAAGTCTTTGTCTGAACACTATGTTTCAAAGCAAAACAAGAAACCCGTAGACAAAATAATTCAACTCCCACTTGCAAAGTTGATTGGAATGGCTGAGCAGTGTGTGTGTAATATTCCTGGAGAGTCCTTGGCTCCCTCAGCATTGCAAGCCCCCCACAAAAGCAGAGCAGCCAGGTGAAAGCAGCCACAGGCTCAGCACTCTGGGTGAGTCACAGCTCCACTCTTGGGTGGTTTGAGAACACTGGTGAAGAATATTTGGCTAAAATAAAAATGACATCTTCTGGTTTAAGGGCTACAGAGGAGAGCAACTTTGGAAATAATTACGATGATTTATGAGCTATTAGTTAATGTGGTTCACCCTTGAATTTGGGAATTAGCACTCCTCTGAAGTCTAAAGAAATTAAGTGAGTTGTAATTCACTTGAAGACAGGTTTCTAAGTATAATAGTTTAGCTAGGAGCTAAGATTCTCACACCTTCACTGCCTGTGAAGTCCTTTTTTATTATCTTTCTTACTAGGTTTTCTAATAGCCCATTCTCAAAGGGAAAACTGCATCTGGGTGTGTCCACGTGATTTTCTTCTTTCTGTGTCATGCACTAGTTATTGAACCCCAGTTAACTTTATTCTCTAGCACTTCTCCCTCGTAAGTGCTGGGAAATGGACCCTCCTGAAAACACCTCTGTTTGTCCTATCCTAATATGAAGGTCATTTAAGACAAGCAATGAATAGTTGGAAGCCCAGGGTCCTTTTCTTTGAGGTGTCAAAATAATACCAGGGCTTGTAGATGAACATATATAGGAGATAAATCACACATTTTTAAAAGGAAATATTTATTTGATCTCTCTAAGAGGTCCATTCCTCTTTATTTCATTGCTGTTGTTACTATTATTATTTTATTATTATTTAGGTTTAAAGTGATTTGTGGTTTGAGGTGCAGAGGTTAAAATACGCCCTTTTTAAGGCTTATGGAACCCAACATCAAAATAAGATTTTGAGAGAAATTTCTTCATCTCTTCCTACTTAGAAGCTGGCTGCTCCAGCAGAAGCTACCTAGGGGAGGGAGCTCCCTGTGCTCTGGGCTGCTGTCTGAGCCTTTCCTGGCAGCAGATCAGTGAGTCTTCCCGAGTCACTTTCCAATTCTCTGCCTTTTCATCTCTTACACAATTCCTTTTGTAGAGGTAGCAAGTTTCTTCTGAAGGCTGAATGCCTGCTTTCTGTTTCTCCTGTATGGAGGGTGTTTTCTGATGGTTGTGTGGAGTTGTCAGGACGTTTGCTTTCAATTCCAACCTGGACACTGTCACAACTGCTTCATATGCAGGGCTTGATGCTGCCCTTAGCAGATATGCTGCCTTTTCCTCTCTGCTTTGTGCCCTCCTGCCTCTACTGTGGCATGCTGGTAGACAACAATCAATGCCCTCTTAGGCTTTCTTTGCTGAGGTATGTTAGCCAGGGCAGGCAAGGCCAGTGTCTTTGCTTTCTGGAAGATGTAGCTACAGCAAGGCACTAAGTGGGGAGATTTGTAGTGACACTGAGTTGTGGGCAAACCCCAACTGGCAGCTCAGCATCACACAGCCACTCACTCACCAGAGTGGGAGAAATTGGAAGGGCAAAAGTGATGAAACATAGGTTGGGGTAGAGGGAGTTTACCAGACATAGGAAAAACTGCACTGCTAAGCAAGGAATTTGTGCACTGTGGGGAGGTGGGTGTTCTGGCACCTTCAGGAATTCAGGGCTTCATCGTGTGTAACAGGAAGACCAAATGCCCTCACTCCAAACATCCCCTTTTTCTTCTTCTTTCCCCACCTTTTACTGCTGACCATGATGCTGTATGGTATGGAATATCCCTTGGGTCCATTGGGGTCAACTATCCCACCTGTGTCTCTTCCCAGTCTTTTCTGCAGAATTGTCACTGGGAGGGCAGTGTGAGGAGCAGAAAAGGCCTTGACACCAGTAAGCTCTGCTCAGCAATAGTGAAATCATCTCTGTTATCAACACTGTTTTCACCACAAATCCAACTCACAGCATCATATGAGGAACTATGAACTTTGTCACAGCCAAAACCAGTACGTGTTTTCTCATCAGGAGTGTGGGACTATGAATTGGGCAGATGGTGGGCTAGTGTAGATAAGAGCAAGGACTTGCAAAATGAAAATGTGATCTATTTTTCAAAGGCTGGTGTCCTCAGTACAGAGCCAAATCAGATTATTTCTGCTGTGATGTGCTTTCTCTTTTGCCTTCCCCCCCGCAGCAAGGTTAATTGCTCAGTCTGTGTGTGTGACCGCATTATTGAAATTCCAGTGTTAGCAATATGGAACTGGTGTTACATGGTTTGGCAGTGACCCCTGACCATTGGGCTGGCTGTAGTGATGTTTTAGAGCTTTTCTCCTGGTCAGTCTGTATTCTCCTCTAATTATAATCAGGAGCATAGGTCAGGAACACCTTTCTTTAGATAAAGGGGCTCCTATGCTTAATGCTACTGAGGACAAATAAATTGTGCAACCTCTAAATACTTTAAAAGATTCCTCCTGTTAATCTGTTATGAGTTGCTTCCACCTAGACAGTCCATTTGTCTCGGCAGTTTCAGAATTCTGGACACCTGACTTGTCACACCGTGCATTTGTTTCCCGTTGCAACCCTCAGCTGCAGAGTCCAGTTTGCAAACTTTTGAGCATCCCTAAACAGTGTGTTGTCTGGTCCAACCTCCTTGCTCAGGGAGGATCATCCTAGAGCACACGGCGCAGGATTGCAGCCAGATGGTTCTTGAGTAACCCCAGTGAGGGAAACTCTAAAACCTTACTGGGCAATCTGTTCCAGTGCTCTGTCACTGATGTTTAAAAACTCCAAATCCTTCTTGGTACTCCTATCAAAAAAAAAAAAGGTATTAATGTGTTATGGATTACTGTGACAATGTTGAATATCTTGGGCAATGATGGTGTTGGAGGAGGATTCTTTCCCATGTTTTGCTTTGTAAACCTTCTCTCCTGTATTGCTGGAGCAGAGGAGGTGCCCAGGTAGGCTTATTCCACTTGTAAAGTAAATGGGAGAGCGGCACAAGCAGAGACCCTGGCCTGGGTTGGTGAAGGAAGGTTGTTGGGAATAGTATTGTGGGGTTTGTAGTAGTGTGGTACTCTCAACTCCTGATTTTGATGTTGTGCACATTTAGTTATGAAGACTGAGATGCCTCTCAAAGAGAAGTGGCAGAGGAGATGGAGAGGGACTTCAGTGGGAAACTTAGATGTAGTTTTTCTTTTCCCACAATTTAAGTGTTTTTTTCCACCCTCATATGGCATTACATTGTTTGGTAATGATGATTCTGGTGAATCATCTTCCATCATATTTTCCTGTAGTGAACTTTAGAACAAATTATCCTGTAGTGAAGTAAAAACTGAAGTGAATGGCAGTAACTGTGTCTGAACCCAGCTTTGATTCACCATACCTGCTGTTACCCAAGTAAATGCATTATTCATAATTTACATGATACTTTCCTGAAGGCAATATACTTGAAAGCAGTGTGTATAATATAATGTGTCATTATTCCAGAGCTCTGAAAATTTCCTTTTATAATTCTCCTTAGCAGTACAGTTTATGTGATGTGGAAACTATTTTCTGACACGTGTGCCTAAGCAGTGAGCTCTTTGTTAGATCCAATTAGAATTTCTCCCTTGGTAGGGAGTGGGGCTCTAAACCAGTGTTATGCTTGGCCGTGGACAAAATTAATCCAGTCAGCTGGGACTCCCTGCATCAACCTTCTGCGATCTCATGGTATGGAACCACTGATATGTGCTTTTCACATTCAGCAAATCCAACATTCAGTGCAGGAGGCAGCAGCCACACCACTTTCCTGGCGTAGCAAACGGCATGTCAGCACATTTAAAAATTATTACATGATTATGAGCTACTGTACAATAACACTTTCCCCCACAGAGTGGTGTAACTCCTCTCCCACTGGTGAAGAGGGTTTCTCATTTCTCATTTTTTGATTTTTTGGCCAGTGTGATGAACATGGTGGTTTGTTCATGAAGATACTTAAATTGCATTTAAGAAAACCTGATCTATTTTGTCCTTCTTCTGCACTATAAATTGTGAAAAAAGGCCCAAACTGCAAACTTTTTGCTGATTACCAATTATTTTGTTTGTTTTAGGCAAGTGTTTTATTTAGCTAAGTGTTAGAAAGGATTGTTTGAGAAATTTAGGTTTAGGTTGTGTGTTCAACACGTCAATTTCAGATCTAGTAAAATGCTTTCAAGTGTCATGGATGGTTTTTTCCCCATGTAGTTCCTGTACTAAAATCTGTGAATGGAGAGTTAGTTGCTGTTGATGGCTTGCTAAAGCAAGAGCGGTAAATGTGACTTAAATCTAATCCAAATTTACTGTTCTTCCTGAGAGCTTGTTGTTTTGAATAGTTTTGACTCACTTTGATGCAAAGTAATCTCTGTGTGCATCGAAATGACTCGACAGTTTATTGTGACATCTAAATGCTTTTAAACTGAACCTTTGCTTTGGCTGATTAACTGTGCTTTTCAAGCATTGCAAACCCGTGTTCCTCTGTGGCTGGAAGTGATGTGCTGCTCTTGGTGCTCTCTCTACTCAGCCTGACTCTTTTGGGTGTTCAGTGGCTTCTGCAGGTGCTTGCCCAGGCTGGAGAGCCCTTTTTTACCTTGCTGATACTTCAGACAGCTGCTGTGGAGTGAGGTTAGGTCCTGTCCTGTACTTGTCATGTCTTCAGGTTGAAAAGTGTTTAACCTCAAACTGCTTTTGTTCCAAAATCAGTGTGCATGTAGGAAAGCTGAACCAATGCTCATTCCCTGGGAAATGACCCATCATAGAGTTGTTCCTCTTTGCTTCCAGTAGCTCCCAGAAGGAGCCAAATGCTCTACATCATATCTAGGAAGCATGACCTTGTCATGTTACCTTGAAGGTAATTCTAAAAAAGCCCCAAATACCACATACTAAATAGACATGCACATATTTAAATCATCTGGTCAGCTAAGACAGTGTTGGATTCTTTAAATATTTCTTCATGTATAAACAGTTGCAGTTACTCTTCAGGTTTCCATTTTTTAAAGTTAAGTAAGGATGGTACTACCTAAGAAAAAGGACATAACACATTTCAGTTATCTAGATGTAAAGTACAATTTTTTGCAATTATTAGCATTGTTTTAAGTGAGAATTTGAGGGCTAGAAAATCTAAAGTTAGCTCTGCAGCCACAGAGTGATGCAACCAAATTGTATCCTGGATGTATTTTACATTTATCTGGAGGAATTTAGCTGCAGAAAAAGTTTTAGATTGCCCTGAAAAAAAGTACTCAGTAGATGTCTAAGAGATTTACTGATATTAACAAATATTCCTGAGTGTAACTGGTATATGCAGGTTGGAAATCTGAAACTGATCAAGCAGATGCTAATTTATGTATCATGGGTTGGGTCTTTTTGTACATAAATGTTTATATTTCTTTATCAAGATGAATTTAATTTCACAGTGTTGTGGAAAATATGCCCCTTGTAATTTTACAAAGTCTTTATGGTAACTTATTTCTTTGAGATTATAAAAGACAGATTCTTTTACTGTCAATGAAACAATATATTTTTATATAAAGTATAAAAAAATCTTAAAAGCCATTTAAATGATTTAAGGAAAACATTTTTTGTTAGACTTAAGTATTAATTTTTATGAATCCATATTTTAGTATCATGCCACAGCAAGTGGAAGCTCACCAAGGCTGAGAGCAATATAATTTTTAGCCCTCTATCTGCTCCTAAATAGAAACTTCTATGAATCTTTGGAATGAAGGTAAAATGTCATGGACTTCACTAAACAATGTATAATAATTCCTATTTTAAACAGCCCTACCTGTTACAACATTGTAGCTTGAAAGATCTGTTCATAAATTACACTGTGTTATTGGGAGAAATATTTTGTCAGCTTTTTATTTTTCTGTACTGGATTTGCATTTCCCATTTGGGAAAAAAAAAATTACCTCCTTTCTTGATTGTCTGGTCACATTCTGCTGCCTTGCTGCAAATTGTTAATCTGTTATTTTTTTCTCAAGTCATGTTGTTCTCTTGACTCTCTTGTTTCATTTATGCATCTGCCAGGCCCTGTCAGTTGCACATTCTGTAGAGCTTAAAGTTCTTACAGGTTTTCATGGGGATATGGACAGTTTGTTCACTTTCCTCCCTCATGTATGGCATCACCTTCTGTAGAATAACTATGTCTGTAAACCTAGTTTTGATACAACTTTTGGGTCATTGTTAACTGCTTTGAAAAATCATCCACATTGGCCATGTTACTACATAGGTATGGTGACTCTGAATATAATAAATGAGATTTTGGGGGGATTGTCTTAAAGGTGTGCTTAGGAGAGGAAAAAAAGAATAAGGCACACACTTCTTGGGAAGGAAGCTATTAACCACAATTCCATTTGGGCATCATCTGCGTAGTGTTGCACTGAAAGAATCTTTGTGCAAGCAGAAGAGCATAAGACCCTCCTTTTGGTGACTTGTTGCAGGGAAGATGATGTTTCACATGAACCTTTCACTGCATTCACAGTGTTCTTGACTCACTGTGTTGGACCTCACTTCCAGCAGGGGTAAGGTGGTGGAGGTACTGGCAACATCTCCTGAAAAAAAGGACCTGCATCCAAGAGGAAGGATATGGAGTCATGAAATCAGAGTGTTCAAACTGTTTGGGACTTATGGGAATACCCAGGCTACAGGAATGGATGGAATTCCCCTCAAGTAGTATATAAATTTACCAGTTGGTTACCACTTTGGTTGGTTGGTTTCCCTTTTTCCTTTTTCTTAAAAAAAGCAAACATGCACTGGAAAAGTTAATGAGAAACCATTTGAAGGCCTTATTCCCCCAAAGAGGAAGGGAAGAATTAATGAATTTTTTGCCTTCTTTCATATTGATTTTCTTCATGTTTCATGTTCAGGAACGAGCACATTCCATATATCTGCTTGAGCCCTGGCTGAGAATTAGCCTTCAACTTTCCACTCTTGGACACGTATTTTTCCTTCAGTGTACAGTATTTAGCTGCATGCCATAACCCAGCCCAACTCTGTTCAGGCAAGGTGTTGTATTCATGTTAGTGTTAATCATCAGGCACCAATTTACCTGGACAGTGAATTTGCTGGTTTAGCTGTCCAGTAGCACTGCTCCACGGAACCACTGGCACTTGTCGCACATGTTGTGCCTAAAATATGTGCCTATGCCTAAGGACTTTCCAGTTGAAGTCAGTTAAATGAGTGTAATGGGGATCTTGCACACATCCTTGGCAGGACAGAACCTGGCAATCTTTGAAGTTTTCTGTTGGCTTTATTCTATCTCTTCACATTTTGGGTTTTCTTGAACTCCTTTCAAAAAAATAAACCTTAGGGTTTTTTTCCCCTTTTAAAATTGTTTTGACCCTCATGTTCTGTATTTTCTTTTGCTTTTATCTGGTTCATCCACTGACCATGTGCCCTTCCAAAAGTAGGTTATTCCTAATGCTTGTCCCATGTCATTCTTGATGCGTGTTAGATGGATGTAAAGCTATTAGAAACTTCAAGTATGGAAAGGCGTTCTCCCACTTTGGGTATTGATCTGTAATTTCAGAAGTTTTTGTTTGTTTTGTGTAACTGTAGACATTAGAAAGTTTAAAAAAAGAAGTCCAGTAAACCATCTCAGAGATACAATATTTATGAGAACTATATATTTAAAGATGCCTTTAAAAATCTGTTGTTTAAATTGTTTTTCCTTTTGGGGAACCTGTAGAAGTACTTAATAAGCTGATTTTGAACAAGAGCTGGAAGGAAGTAAAAGAATTGCAAGTATTTTCTTACTTTCCATTTGCTATGAAGAGCAGCTTGTTGCTTTGCCAAGTCTACTTTCAGTTCTGTTTAGTCCAAACAGGAGCCCAAGAAATTTTCTACTGAAAGAGAAATTTTCTGTGCAAATACAAAATATCACTTACATCTTGCTTATCTATGTCAAGGACTGTTGTGCATATCCTAGCTTTTTAAAACTGATAGCAAAAGTATCCCTAGAGCAGCTCAAGGCTGCACTTAAAGCCATGCCAGTATTTTTGAGGACTGCAAATGGGGCGTGTTTAGGAGAAGAAACCAAGGACACATTGGGTTAGATTCAGCTGTCATGAACAGTAAGAAATATTTGAGCTACTTCCAAAAATGAACAGCAGAGGAAAAACAGGCAGAACTATCTTGATTAAAACAGGTTGAGACATATATCAAACTAGGATATTGAGTATATTGAGGCTGGAAAGAGGGTTTTTCAATTTCTGCTTATTCAAGGGATGTGCTCCTGGCCTTGTGGTCCAGGCAGGTGTTATGGAGCCTGTTCATAGTTTCTAAATGCACCCTGGTCCTGATTTATGGAGCAGAGCTGTCTCAACCCAACCAGCTGGGCCAGGTGGGGAGTGCTGCTGGAGACAGCATCAGCCCCTTGGTGATATGAGTCAAAGCTGACTGCTGAGGGATTGCTCAGCCCCTGTGGAGATCAGCCTGCCATACTTAGAAGTACCCAAATTTTACTTCAGGGGCCCAGCTGGGGAAATCCAACTTGGATTTATAAGTTCTGTTATAGTTGGTTTTTTTTTGGGTTTTTTTTTTTTTTTTTTTTTTGGTGAGGGGGAAGGTAACTCAACGTGGTTTGGTTTTCTTTTTAATTCAAGGGTTTCTTGTGTCCCGATAGTCTAGTGCTATCTTCAGTGCTTGAAGGAATCAGCTTGCACCACAGGCACATTTGAGTCCTCTTTTGTAGGGGAGGAAAGGCTTTTATTCCTGTTTGTTTTGTTCAGCTTGGTTATTCGTTGGGACCTAACAAAACTCACCACAGGAGTCCAGTCAAAAGACTCTAAGAATTGTATGTCTGAATTCCTTTGGAATTTTTAATATTTGGGTGTCTGGTATTCAGATTTTGGCCTTTGTATCCTGATAATTTCAGTGGGGTTCAAATTCCCTGTGAAGAGGAATGTAAGCTCTTTGCAGAATTTGCATGTAATCAGCGAGAAATGGTATCATTAAAATCCCAAATTCAGCAAATGGGAAACTTGGATCAACTGTCACGTTCCTAGTCTGAGTGACCAGCTGTGGAAGTTCAAGTACAGCAAGTCAGTTTTTTGCTGGTGTCTTTTGTATCTTGCCACTTGTAGAGGAGTCATTCTCCCACCATGTATTTTGCTGGGCTACTTTTGCTCAGTAGTTTGTTGTTGTTGGTTGGTTGTTTTGGGGGGGGCAGTTTGTCTTCTTCTTTGAGAGAGGCTCTCCACTTCTTTAGCATCTTGGAAGTCTTCTTCTGCCACTTGTTTGTAGTCAGTTTTCTGGAGTGGGATGCACTGTTCCTGAAGTACAATGATATTTCTGCTTTCCTATCTCTGCTGGTCACATAGCTCCTGATACTTTTTCAGATCATATTTGCCTTTGAGATGTCTGCATTATGTTGGCAGGCCACAGTTCATCTTTTAGCAATGAGTATGGTCAACATGGTATTTTCCCTCCTTGAACTTTTCCAGTTGATGAATAGCTTCATTTCCTGGTGCTTCTATGCACCTAGCCTTCCATTTTGTGCTACAGGACTTCATGCTTACATATCTCAAAGTTACCCATTAAATTCTGTGTGATATTCTAAATGGTCTTTCTGTGTGTTGATTGTATCTCCTGACTGCATTAGAAGCTGTTTTTAATAAGGTACTGTTGGTTTTGCTTTTTAAAATTTTTTTTCCTTGCTAAGTTCACTGCTAAAAGTATTAAATAAAATGAATTTCTGAACAAATATTTCTGGAGGTACACTAATAATCTCCACATGGTGTGTGTTTTCCCTTTTTAAAGTTCTATAAGCTGCTCAGTCCATTCATACTATGCTAATATGTTCTTCAAGTCTCCCCTCCGAGTTCACTAAAGAATTCCTTATGTCATGCTAGCATAAGCTTTGTTGAAGGCTAGATAAATGATGTCTATAAGAGATGCTCACATTTTTGAAAATAAAAAAGTCACACATTCTTCTCTCTTTTTTTAAAGCAGATAGATTTATTCCTGCTTACTTCAGTTTCTTCAACATTTTTTTCTCCTCTGAGTAATTGTGTTAAACCCATGCATTCTTCTGGGATCAGAATAACTGGACTTTCTTTGCCCAGACTGCATTTTTTCTTTCTCATGTTATGGGTATTATATTTGCTATTTTCCAATCAGATGACACCACCCTCAGCATCAGAGACCTATTAAAATATTTCCTTTCACACCTACTGCTCCATGGCCTGGTGTTTCCAGAGCTCTGGAATGTAAATTATCTAGTCTTAACTTCAGTATAGTCAATTCTATCTAATTTTGCTGTCACATTGGCTGTGTTTATTTACATGTCCATTAACTAATCTCAGAGAAGAAAATGTAACTTTTTTTTGCTTTATAAGTTTCTAAATTAAAACCACATATTGGTAATTCACATTCTCCAGAAAATCTTGAAAGCAGCCTGGTAAACATTATTTAAAACTGCTTGTAGAATTCACTGGCCTGTTAATTTTATCACAGAAATAAGAAAATGCACAAGCCAATTGACAGTCAAAATAATGTACATTTCCCAGAAATTCAAAATTGTGGGGTGAAGAGTCATTTGGCACAAGAATGGCCATTTTCCTTCAAGGCTTTCAACTAACTTTTGACTTTTGTTTAATCTGTCTCTTTTTGACGTTCCTTTAGTCCAGAAGGGAGAAAATGGATGCCTTAAAATCTTGCATGTGGAATTTTTCCTTTCATGTGTCTGATGTTCCAGCCCATCAAAAATGTTACTGTCCTTCCAGTTTCCTTTCTACCCCTCACATATTGCTTCTCTGTGTTTCTATCTGTGTTTTGCTGTCATCTTTATAGTTTTTCCAGCTTCCTGCACAGTCTTCCAGTCCTTGTCTGACTTCCCAAGCTGCCTTTTTGTGCTATTCCTCAGTATTTTAGAAGCATCTGCTTTACATAATCAACCATCTGTGGTTTTAATTTTTTTCCTGAAAATCAGTCTTTTCCACAGGTAATCTGGTGGATTTAGATTTAAAAAAAAACCCTTTTACATTGTACCTACTCCATTCTATTAAGCAGTGTTTGTGCTTTATCACTCAGGAACTGTGTCTGCCTATACATGAATACATTTATTCTAGTCTTTTCCTTTAGGACCTGTGAATTGGTGCAGTTTCTCCTATTCATGGCTTGGTGTTTTGGAGTCCCTGTTCAGTTTCTGGTAGTGCGTCATGTTACGTAGTGAGATCAGGAGTAGGAGAAAATGTGGAGTGTTATAGGCAAAAGAGCTGTAAAGCTGCAGATGTGTAGGTATAGAGCATTCCACTGTTTTCTGTGAGAGAGCTTTTGGTGTAAAAGGAGGAAATCATGCATTAGAACTATCATTTAGAAGGTGCCTGCCAGTGCTGCTTTCCTATGAAAAGCCACGGTCAGCCATCGCCTTGTCCAGAAATGTCCTCTTCAGGGTTATTCAAATTACTGGCAGCATTGATTGGAGCACTTTCTAAGTGTCAGCAGCCAGTTTATGGCTGGCTCTCTTTTATGGGTGGACACAATGTGATTTAACACGTCCTTTTCATTGCAAGACCACCCAGCTGCAACACTGGGAGGGAGAGAGCCGTGGTCCTTGAGCATGTTTTTATATGCTGTATTGATATGTATTGGCTGCGAGAGTATCTAGTTACACTTTTGAGCACTCCCTAGCTGTTCTCTAATTGCTCCTGTTTTGCTGGTGGTTGTTAATGTGTAATCCTGCCTGCTGCACTGAACTCGTATTATTTAAGCTGCTGGGAGCCTGTGCTGGGCATTAAACGTGCAGCTGGTACAGCTGTGGCTGTTTCACCCTGCCACTGTGGAAGTGCAGGCCTGCCAAGGAGCGGGCTTGCCAGAGTGCTGACCTGTGAAGTGAGCAGCTTTCATGGAGAGCCTGTGGAAAACTCTCCAGCAGCACAGGGCTGCTCTAGCACAGCTCCCCATGGTGTGAGTGCACTGCAGAGACCCTCCAATTCCCTCCTCGGCTGGGCCAGAGCTGTTTCTAATAAGGTTCAGGGAAAAGGTTTAGCAGGTGTAGAATGGAGTTACAATGCTTTGCATTGACTTCAGGGCTGTCCTTTGTGTTAACAGCTGTTTTCTGGTCCTCTTGTCATGCCCCCTTTTCCCCCAGCCCAAAGCAAGCATGCACTGGTATAGACAGCTCTATATGGGGGGAAACACCCTGTGAGTTTTAAGGAAGACTGGGAGTTGGGTCTTTGCCTCCTGTAAATGAGGAGTTCGTCATCTGTCCTGGTATTGCTGCAACAAACAGAGCAAAAGTTACTGGGATAGGGCCAAACTCTTCTAGATGCACTCATGCAGTCTGCTTGCAGTGTGGCAAATAGCATAGTTACTGTATGTATGCTTTACATAAATGTATACTGTAAGTGTATCCAGCATGCTGTGTATATGGGAGTGAAAGTGTATGTGTGTGCTGGATATTTAGTTTAAGAAGAAAGTATTGGGGAAAAATATGCAAGGAGGAAAACCAGCTCAAGATGACTCACTCCAGCACAAGGTTGTTGCGGGACAGCTCTTAAACTGGAAGAAACCGGGCTTGAGCCCTTGCAGAACCAGCTGTGGGGGTTTTGTCCACATGACGAAAACTCTTGAACTGCAGAACTGTGAGTTCTGATTGGATTATAAAAGTCTGTATTTCCCCACCACCCCTCTGTCCTAGCAGGGTAGGTGGTTGTTGGGGAACTTTTGGAAGAAACTGGAATTGCACAGGGAGGCAAAATCTGTTTGTTGAATGACTTCTCTTTTGAGAAGTCATTCTGATCAGGCATATTTCTGCTCATATTGAGAGCTGATAGTACCAACATGCAAACTGCCTTTTGAAGCTATGTAGGAGTTGTGGCCCAGACCCTCAAATTCCACGCTTCCTGTGGATTACCAGTATTGGTTTGCCATAACAGGCCTTATATTTACTGCCTTAGGCAAGGTACTTGCTCAGGGGGTCTTCAGTTACCAAGCAGATTTTAAAAGAATAACTAGCAGCTTTCTTGTAGTAAAGCAAAAGAGTTAGATTCTTCCTATAAGGTTGGAGATGTGATCATAAAACAGTAACATTAGGACAATAAAATCTGTCCACAGAGTATACTTGATGTCAGTTGTTTTGTTTTTTTTTTTCTAGAAGTTTCTTTAGGTTTGCAAGTGTTTGTAAGCCAGAGTAAACTCCAAACCAAAGGCCTGATGTGCCAGGGTACTTTTGTGGAGTGCTCTGCTTCACAAGATTTTCCTGAGATTTTGTGTTTATGTGTTTGAGTGATGTGTTGTCTTTGAATGCTTAAATTGCGCCTCAAGACCCTTCTTACTTCCCTGCTCCGAATATGAGTGCTACCTGACTTCTTGTTGCCTGTGAGATTGCTCTGTTCTAATTGAGAGTATATATCCATGATGAGTACAAGTCTTGGATGTCACAATCTTTCCATTCCATTTGGTCTTTTTCTCAGGAAAACAATTTCATTGCAGTCATAAAAGTACACTGTTCCATTTTGCGGAAACAAAGCACAGAAGCTTGCTTCTTTTAGAGTGCTTTTTAATCTCGGAAAGCATGCTTACAACATGAACCTTTTCATAGCAACATCATGGCCTATGTTTTCTCTGTATTAACAAAACAAATTATTTAAAAGAATATGTGCAGTTTCTGTGGAAAGCTCCAGCCAGTGTGTTAAAATACTGGCGCCTCAGCTACACGGCTCAGTTTCTTCCTCTTCTTAGTTTGAAGGAACATAGTAACTTAACATAAAAATTCTTGTTGTTCATAAAGGAAAGAACAGAATTTTTACTAGATATGGAAAATTCCAAGTGGAACATGTACAGAAGCAAAATACCATTTGGAGATTTGAGAAGACTTTTTATGATTCTGACTTTTTTGATGCAGAGCACAAGGCAACTTCATGAATACACTCTCTTCCAGTGCATTATGGTAACTCATACTGAGAGAAGTCATGCAAGTAGAGAAGCATAAATTATTTATTTGAATAACCTTCTCTTCAATGCTTTCCTGAGAAACCAGAAGACAGTACCATGTATGGCTGAAAACCTTTTAGCTCTAATATACTTCGTAGTTTCGAGTGCTGTCTGTTTCTGAGTTACTGTTTGTGCTCAAGGGAGAAGCCAGATCTTTTCCTTTCTCCATCTTTTAATAACATGGGGACTCTTTTTCTGGGTGACAACTGGTACTGGTTAGGGGCAGCAGCAGAATCAGCCAGCCTGTGCAGATATTCATGCCTGATTATGGGTAACACTGACTGTGTGCAGCTCCCCTTAGGAGAAAGGTTACATCGCAGGGAGTGCTGAGGTGAGGCAAGGGGCTGAAAGGCTGTAGCAGATTTTTTTCTTTTCCTGCTTCAATTTTAATTTGTTAGCACACCTGCAGGTCTGGCATTTGTTTTCTTCTTTGCTTCTCCTCCTTTCAATATGTATAAATGGCTCACTGGAGGCAGAACTAGCTCTAGTTTTATTTCCAGCTGACTTAACCCCATGCTGCTGCTCCCCAGTGCCCAAATACCTGCACCAAGAATCACACTCCATCCTTTTCTTTCTCTCTTTCTGGTAGGTAGCTCACGAGAGGGAATTGGTGAATGCTGGTCTTGGAAATCTCTACAGAAAATAAGAATTTAACGCACATTTCATTTCAAAATTATTTATAATGTTTGAATATAAGGGTAGATATAAAGAGGTTGTAAGAGGCATATAGTTTATCGTTCCAGAGGGACAAAGGATGAAGAGCACGACATCTGGAAAGTTTGGTAATATGAATAAAACCAACTGGAAACAGATGGATAATGGGGAGCTCATCTCCTACTACAAATCTTCCTGTTTTAAGAAAATGCTAAATCTGTTTTTAGTACCTGGCAGTATTTTAAAGAGGACTTTCTGTATCTCAGAGGAAGTTAATAATAAGGAAATAAAATTATTCTGTTCTCTAAGGGACCAGGATTTATTCACCCAGGTGAGCAAAAAGAGTGAAGCCAAATTTTTCAAATTCAGCTATTGAAC
>WEIU01024415.1:166094-182899 GCA_013389925.1 Aegithalos caudatus
TACGATGTCATAATTTTTGTAAAACAGTGTGACTAATAACAATACAGTTTAGGGGTGGAAAACTGCTCTCAGAAACCTTGGACTTCCTGAGAACAGGAAGTTTTATTGCACTAAACTCACAAAGACTACTTAGTCTTTTTGCTTCTTTTACTAGGAAGATTAAACAAACACCTTTAGAATGGCTGTAATGTGCTATCAAAGGTGAATTGTAGCCTGCTTTGCTTCTTTAAGGTGTTGTTTAAATAATTCTGTATTTGCCTCTTTCTAAGCAATACTTTGTGTTCTGNGAGTTGATATATAATTTTCTATTTCTGGATTTTCAAAAAGTCTTCAAAATTCAAGCACCCAGTTTTCAATAAAGGTAATAGGACTCAGGGCCATAACTTCTTGTAAGCTTTTAAAATTTCAAGCCCTGTGCAATGTAGGATAGTATGGTTGGGAAGTCAAAGTGATGTTAATTACAAAAAAAATTGTAGTAAATGGTTCTTTTAGATGCCAGAAGTTTCTGGCAATTTCCATAGAATTTGTAATATAAAGTGGATGTGAGTATTTTGTTAAGGAATGAGTAGCTAGAATATTTATTTTAGTCCTTTAGTCTAGAGAAGTCACAGAGATTTAAGGAGTTTCTAGGCTTTATGGAATATCTTAAAATGCAGTTGGAACTTTTCGTTGAATTCTAGATAAACTTTAGCATCACATGGTTATTGATTTTTTTAAATATACCAGACTTAGTATAGCTTTGGTGAAAAATCAGATTTTTAAGTGATGAAATATTGCCCTGATGAGATGTTAGTGGCTTAAGGAAAGGAATTGTTATGAGTAGTTTTGTCAGATTTCTGCATGAACTCCCTTTGTGCATGTCTTCTGCAGTGTTTTAATACTGGTCATCAAGTCTCCAGCACAGTCTAAAACTACAATTCCAAGCCTTTCTCTGTAGTCAGTGTACAAGCTATTGTACTCACTGCTTTCTGCTCTAATAGGCATGCCTTCATATTTACGTTTCCCATCAGAAAATGTGTATTCTCAATTGTTGAATGCAAGTTTCAAGATTTGCCTCCAAAGCTGGAAAACTTCGTGCAGCAAAGGGTTATGTGTGGTACATCCTCATTTATGTCTAGCCAAGGCCAGCAGAAAAGGCACCTACTGATGGCACTGGGTGGTGGACCACCAGTGGTTGCAATCTCCCCTAATATGTTACTGTATGGTTTTTCTTTAAGTTTGCGTAGTTGTATGCTAGAAACATGTTTTTGTAGTTTTAGTCATGGAAAAGTTCTGACTTTCAGTTTTTACAGCAATACGTATGACACACTGCTCTTCTGTGAAACTTTTAATGTAGATACACTGTTTGGACATTTCCATCTAGGTAGTTTTTGATTCTCAGACATTGAAATCCTCAAATGGCTGTATCTTCAAATTGGTATTTTATTTCAAGTAGTTACTAAAGTTGAGTAAATTTGTTTGCTTCCTGTAGTTTTTAATGCTCTAATATTTTATTTACATATTTACTTTTATGTACATTATTTGCAGCATTTGTTTTTCTGTTTAATTCTGATTTCCTTTTTTTATGCCTCTAAGACATGTTGCATGTTTTGAGGTTGGATGTTGGGCTTTTCTTTTGGGAATATCAGTTTAGAGAAATGAGAATGAATGTTCAATATGGTCTTTGTATCCCTTTGTTATGAAAAGCAGATGGAATGGGTGATTCCTACTTTTTTTACTTTAATGGCTTTCAGCTGCATTGAGCTAGTTATGTTTATTATAAAAATCATTCACCAGAAGAAAAAAGCTAAGCAATTAATATTGCAAAGCTGCAGCAACAGAAAGTGTCACTTCAAGAAAATAAGTTGAAAGAAACTGATTTCAGTCTCAAGGTTTCCACAGCAATGTTATTTTTGATTTAAAAGTATACATGTCTAAAACACCAACAAGCACATGAAACCTTTGAATACTGTTATTCCACATACATCTCTGACATGCATGCACATGTGAAGAATTGCACTGAACGCTAGTGCTACAAAAGAAAAGAAAGGACCTTAGCAAATGTGGTACTGTGTGGAAAGAGCCTCAGCACAGTAAGTAGACATTCCTTTTTTTGTTTCATATAGATGTGAATCGTGAGAATTCCACTTTCCTTCTTTGCATGCCTTTTTTGCATCCTTTTATGCTTTTAAAATGTTTTCAAAGATGTAAATATTGTTAGTGAGGCTTTGCATATAAAGACCACCTATAGAACTCCTTTCATGAGGGTCACAGTGTTGACTTGAAAAAAAGGAATTTTTTGATGCCTGAAAGCAAAATAAGTAAATAAAAACACCAGGTAGACCTTTGACATTTTCTAGCTCTGGGCATATAAAAATATATATATGCACACACACTGGAAATCTTTGAAAGAATGCAAAAAAAAATCTAAACAAAAAAGCAGTGCCAGGTGTGGAGATTTAGGAAATTTTTTTGCATAACTCCACAAATTATTAAATCACATTTTAGTTTTAAATGCTAATACGCTGCAAATGAAGTTAAAAATACCCTCTGACATCCAGAAAGTTTAATTTAGAGACACTTTTTTTTTTCCTAGTTGCTTTTAAATATATTTATAAGTATCACAGTACCATAAAGTTCAGCAATGCAAACCAAATTCACAGTAAAGGCCCTCCACCTGAATGTACACTCCAAGAACTTTATACCCTGTTTTCCTCCATTAGTGTATGTGTAGTTAAAAGCTACAATTAAAATGTCATCTGAGATAGGTGAGCAATTAATTTGTTTGAGACTGATCTGAGTCCAAAAGATTAAAAAAAAAAGAAAAAAGGATCCCACAATACTTCAGACATGATGCCTACTTCTCTTTGACTGCCAAAATTACCCTTGAAGATCTCATTTAAAATGATAGAGATTTACAGCACTTACGTGCATAGTCAATAAAGGGAAATGAAAATGTAATTGCAAGCAGTCATCACAAGCTCAGTCTTTCAGTTAGTTCAGTTTAAAAAAACCAAATTATTATGAAGTGACATGGTAAAGTTGGCAGGATTTTGTCAAGTCTAAGCTAGAGCTGAATCAGCTGCAGGTAGGAGATAAAAGGCCCAATCCATACCCCACTGAAGTGAATTGAAAGCATCCCAACAGATCTAAGACTTTAAAATTTGCCAAAAGATTTTGATCATGTGTAGTAAGATTGGTTTTTTTTTGTTGGTTTTTTTTTTTTTAATTTCAGTAGTTATTAGTAACATTGTTCATTTACATATGTTTAAATGAGAAAAAATATGTTGTGGAAGTCACTGTGTTGATCCCAGGTATTGGTGCCTGGGCCCTGTGTGTTTTGGAGGGTCCAGAAGTGCCTTTTACCTTGTGAGGCTGTGCTCATCAATACTTGTCACTACATCTGCACCCTGCAGCCCAGCCAAGCCCTGTGGATTTGAACCAGGTCAGATGTGAGAACTTGCTCATGTATTTGTCAGCCTGGCAGGGCACACAATGATGTATTTATAGCTGCCTTGTACCAGCTGCAGGAAGAAGGATGATACCTGATCTGGCATAAAAACTGCCAAGATAAAATCACTTTAAAAAAATAATTAAAATTTATTTATGACAGCAGAATGGTTTGATACCTATTCATGGTTTGCTTTTTTCTTTTTTTTTTTGTCATGAGTTTTCACTACCTTCTTAGGTACTGAGCATCCAGAAGCTGCAGTTACCACCTCATTGAACCACTTATTACAATTATTAATACTGCATATTACTAAGTGATATTAAATATTTGAACTGTACTGAATTAAACTGGGCTATTTTCTGGGAGCTAGTATTTGCCAGGAGTGCAGGTTTCTTTTTTTCCCTTTTACTGAGGGAGAATTTTCCATGACGGGATGTTTTCTCCTCTCCCTTTCCCCAGTCTGCCCTTCCACTCAAAACTCATGGTTTTCCTTGCCATGACATAAACATTTTTCATAAACAGGATTCACACTATTAAGATAGAATTATGTAAGAGGAATTTATTCAGGCATGATACTTCTCTGCTTTATCAGCACAATTGGTGCCATGGTGAACCTGACTTGGGATATGAGCAAGGTGAATGACAGAAATGCAATAAAACTTTGCTGTTGGACAGGGAGTCATGGCTTTATTGGAGTAAATTCTTGTGGAACTGCACCATCAGAGCAGGTGATAGTGCACTAGTATTTTACATGGGGAAATCTTATCAACAAAGGGTGAAGAGTTGTGTCCTTTTAGAAATTTGTTAGTATTTCCAAAGTTTGGTCAACACGTGGGCTTTTGGTAGACACGGAATTGCTAAAAGTTTATTAAAGAGGAATGTAGGATAATAAAAATGCACAGTTCAGTTCTGAGAGATGGGATGATCACCTGGGAAATGTGTAGGAAAAGGTAATGGCCTGGGGGAGAAAACTGAGAGAAGGTTATTTCAATCTCAAGTGCACGTGCACACCTGCTGCTCTTCCATGTATAATCACATTACAGTCCAGGATAAAGGGAATAGAAAAGCTTATGCAGATTTCTGTAAGCGATCCCTGCAACATGAGATGTGGGATGTGAAGAGCTCTGGTGAATGCCAGTTGGGTTTCTCTGGGTTAAAGAAGAAATTACATTTTCACTTCTTGATTTTATAACACACTATCTACATTGTTTATATCAATAAATATATTGAAAATAATCTGTCAGGAGCTGACATTTGCTAGCAGTGGCAGAAGTGTCAGGAATTTCAGAGCACCATCTTGTTTTGACTCTCAGCTTGCAGCTCTGACTCAGGGGGTGCATTGCTTATATGTTCCAATTTGGCAGCACCCAACAGCCACTGGTGACAATTTTCATCGAAGAAATACAGGGCAAGTGTGCAGATTTAAAAAGATTTATAGGGCAAATTTGTGTTGCTGGGACCATTTCGATCACGCAGTAATTGCCCAAGAAGGGTTTTGCACAACTGCTTTCTTACAGTTTTACTGACTGCTGTCCATGGGCAGGAGTTGGATTACAGGAGAGGTTCTTGCAGGGTCTGTTGACAGTACAGCCACAATAGTAGGCAATATTAGTGCTCAGGCAGGAGAATTTGATGAATAAGATAAACCCCATATAAACTAAGAAGCATATCCCTTGGCTGTATGAAAGAGGATGACGGTGTTAAGGTCATGTTAAAGCCCTGAATTGTTTAGGAAAGCTTATGTCTCCCAGCTGGGAAACATCACACAGACAGTTCAGGATACACCAAAGTTTGGGCTTAACAGAAACACAGAAAGTCAACTTAGGTAATTTTATCTACTATGTTCCCTTGGGCCAGGGCTTTGGGAAAGAGAGTAAGATGTGTCATTAATCATCGTTGCCTCTTGTGAGCTATTAATTTATTATGCTCTTTTATGTCTGCATGCATTTTTGTAAATAGTGCTTAGATTAAAGTTAAGTGTATGTATTTGTTAAAACAGATGGATTGGACTTTCTTTTGCCTCTGAGTAGGGCTGGTACCATTTGTACTTACGTTAAACATCTATGCTTCTCTGCTGTCTGTGAAAGGTTTGGTAAACTTAGAAGCAAGACTAATGGTTGGTGAGAAGAGCTTGATGTAGAAACACTGATTCCAGTTTTTCTCACTTTTATTAACAAAGGAACAGCCCATGTGTTCTGGATAACTTTAGTGACTTGGTAGAACTTCTTCACATACCCACCTCTGTAGTTGCAAAGGGCTCTTGGGGATGCTTAAGTGCTCCTCCATCCCAGGCCCATATGTACACAGTCATGAAATGGTCGTGAGAGAGCTTTGTAAGAACTCCTGAAGGATCTTTCAAGGTAAAGTGTAAATTTAGCATTGTTATTTTATTAAATAACCTTTCAGCTATTCCAGCTTTTGATCCTGCTGCAGCAGTGCTATGTGTTGAGGTAAATAGGAACCTTGGAAACACAGTGTGATGCTGCATAATCAGCTTCTCCAAAATCCTTGAATGAAACGGTGCCCTCATTGGGGGGAGCAGAGCTGGGATGCACACACAGGCACTTCTTGAGCAGAAGGTGGGCTCAGCTCTTACAAATGACATTAAGCTGTAACTGTAAAAGTCTCAGGCAAGCTTGGCTTGTCTTTAGATGAATCAAATACATTCTGATGCAGTTTGAGGTTGAGTATTTTCTGACTTCATTATGCCATAGGCAGTTACTGTGCTATTTTTAGAGTACTGGATTCAGTAAAAACTGAATTAAGAAGAAAAAGAATTGTGAGGATATCTCACTGTGAATTCGGGTATTCAGCAGCTCCAGGCAAGCAGGGGAATGACATAAAATTAGGATGCATGTTTAGTTTAGTGTTTTGGCAAGGAAAAGGGTAGGTTAACAAGGAAAAGATAGGATTAGATAAAACCCTGGTTTAATTTCTCTTTTAGTTTCTCATTAGGTTTTGCCATTGGGTATAGTTAGCTGTGGCATGGCTTTATGCTTTGTATTAAAAGGGCGTGTTGTAATTTGTATTCAGGCTTTGGAGTGAACAGACTTCTGGCAGAGGGAGAGTTCTCTGGAGAGGATGGATCCTGAAAGTAGGGAACTCAGGAGAAATCAGACCTGCAGAAAACCTGGCCTGTAACTACAACATGACCTTTTCCATGCTGTGTTCTGACTGTAACCCTTGAGATGCAGGTTTTTTTGGAGCTCACTTTATGCCCCTTAAATGTCGTTTTGTCCATATTTCGCCTGTCAGAAGTGTACAATAGAGGTTTTGCAGCTGAGCAGTGCCCCATTTATTCCTGTGGCAGTTCCTTAAGTAAGGACAAGAGTTGCTGAGAAAGAAAGGAAGCTTTGTGTCCCTGGAGATGAAAGGAGGGTGGAAACACAAGCAGGAGTGCTTTGGCACTGCTGGGAATTTTTGTATGGGTTGCTCGAGTTAAATCATGTACTGGTGTGTAACAGTTTGGGTGCCCTTCTATCAAAGATGAGATAATTCTGAGTTAACAGAGGTTTTTCATCCTTTCTTAGCTAAAAGAAAAGTTTATTTCAGGCCTAGTTATAACATTGCTATTAAGCATGATGGAGCTTCTTTATCCAAGATTCTGCTTTCCTCTGAGTGGGTTTTTGGGTAAATGGGTTATCCCAGTGTTGCCAGCATGGCTGTTCTGCAGGGCAGTACAGAGAGGAATCCAGTCTGTGTAGGATGGAGATAATTGTTTCCCCACTCATACTACCTGTGGCATGGATGCTTCCATGGTGTCTCTCCTAGCTCCCTCTTTGTTGTAGCTGGCTGAATGTTGGAAATGTGAGAGTATGCACTGTTCATGAACAGATGGCCCAATTGCCAGTGGTTGCTCTTGCTGCTCTTCTGTTCTTCTCAGGTGCCTGTCAGAGAGTGTTCCCAGCTGAGACCCAGCCTTATGTGCTGCTGTGAGGGTAGTGCTCCAAAGCTGGAGAAACCTGAGAAGGAGACGCAGCCTTCCTGCAAGTAATAGATGGTTACTGTTTTAAATAAAGGCAATGGGGGAAAAAAAAAAAAAAAAAAAAAAAAAAAAAAAAAAAAAAAAAAGATTCCTATCTACCTATCTACCCTGCAGTGCTGGGAGAGAAGGCAGGGTTTTCCTGAGGGGGGAAGGTGTGTGTCTGTGCTGTCTGAAGGGAAAAGAGGTGAAAAGAGAGATGAAAAAGAGAAAAATGGATTGGAGATTTTTCATATCCTACTTAATCACAGTCATATGTCAGGCTGTTGGAGAGGAGGAGGGAGGGGATGGCTTGTTGAAAAGTGTAGCGTGCTGGAATTCTGCGAGTGAGTTGTGTGGTGAGTCCTGTGGCTTACTGCTGCCCTGATGAATAGAGCCTTTCCAGAGCTGCCAAGCCCGAAGCAAATGTGGTCAGGGATTTATTATGAAATGTACCAAACCTTGGCATGGGGCTAATTGCATATAACAAGAAGCGTGCTGGAAACTCATACCTGAAAGGTGACAAATGCAGAAAGTATTTTGTATCTGATGCTGCTGAAAGAGGTTTTGTGCAGGGGAATGTCTGTATGTCTGTGCTTTTTGCTAATGAGCTCCCAAACATAGCTGTATATTTTCATGTTATTGGTTTGTTTAACTTAGATGTAGATTTCTTGCTTTGGTTATTTCTTTCATAGCCAACAAAGAAAAATTGTTATATGGCTGTAATAGCTGAAGTTCTCAAAGGAAGTGCCTGGGTGCTGTCTACAAATTACCTGATGCACACATTGAAAGAATAGAATGGAAAGATATGAGCTTGGATACTAACGAAATACTGGACTTGAGAGTTTGAAAGTTGCATGCCAGAATTTCAAGAGACAGCAAAAATTAAACTGTAGGCTTTGACGAGAATGCTCTGTTCAGTATAATCAGTGGTCGAGTAATGTGTTTGTACAGCAAGACTGGAGTTTCTTCAAGTTTGAAAGTTTCTTAGACCTGCTGAATCTGCATCCTTGTATGTGTAATGTTCATTATCATATTGTACAGCATAGACCTCACCACAGTGACATTTAATCCAGTGAAAAGCTTCTTGCTTCCTTTCAGTGCTTCTTCCTGTTCTTCATGTGTATCAATAGCTGCATTTTGAAATTTTGTACTGGTCTTTAACATCATATGCAGTTCACCTTTTTCTGTGCCATGCCGAGACAGAGGCTACTGGTTCTGTCTTTGAAAGCCATCAAACTGTCCAAATGAGTATAATTAAAAATCAGAGGTACTTCAAGGAAGGGCAGGAAAAGAAAAACTGGGGAAAAAACCCACAAGCAATCAAGAAAACCACAAACAAAGCCCCTGTGGGATGGATTCAGAACTTGATTGACTTGATGTTAAGTGATATAGAAGCCAATCAGTAGGGAAACATGCAAGAAATAGAAAAAAATGCTATGAGATTTTATGCTAATATTCACATTTGTGAAATTGTAAAAATTTGTTCACAATTTTTTATTTTTTTGTTTTCTTTCTCCTTTTTTTTTTTTTTTAATAAGGAGAACAGCTTTTGGGGTGATAGCTAAAAAACAAACATAAATCCATTCTGTTGTTTTTCTTCTGCCTCTCAGTCTTCTAAAAACTTCCTCATCTGATTATTTGGTCTGAAAAAAATGTACTATCTCACCTAATTTTCTCCCTAGTGGTGCCAGATTTGCCGTACAGTGAGGTATTAGGGAGAGACAGACATGCAAAGTACAAGATCCCTTGGATAGCTTCTTGAAGGCTTATACAGCCTTCATCTCACTTTCCTATTTTGTTGATGGTCAGGAAGGGAGAGATTTACAAATGAAACAAAATAAATCTCAAGCAAACAGAAAGTAAGCACTCTGCACACGTTTGCTCTTGTTCCAACCAAAGCTTTTATATGAAGTATGCAGTCTAAGGCACTTGGTTCAGTGATCGTGTTAGCCCATAGTAACTTACTGTGCAAATACTAATACAGGCCAGGTAGGGTGTGCAGAATTACATGTTATAAAACTGTCCCAGTGTAGAGACTTTTTTGAGTTTGGGAGGGTTATAAGACCTGCCAAAGTTTTTAATATTTAAAACACGCAGTAGGTACCCTGTAACTTTGTTAGATTTATTCCTCTCAAGAACTTTTCTTGCTGGCTTTAGCAGCATCACAGAAATGCCATTTTCACTCAGCTCTTGAACCATTTCCTAAATCTATGAAGCCCAAATAAGACTTGTTTTCTTTGGCATAGAATAAGCATGTTATATTTTACCTTCTTTTTCCATGATAAATATCCAAGATTTTTATAGAAAGCTAGAAATAGTCTTGATATCAAAATGTTGGTGTAAGTTCATAAAGATTCTACCAGTTAGATTTGAACACATAAAAAGTTGTATTTGAAAGATATTGAGTAAAACAAAAGGAAGGGAAAGGATCACAGAGTCAGAGAATCTCTATATATCTCTAGAGGGCTTCATCTTCCAGAGTAGAAGTTGTTGATGGCTACTATCATACTTCATCTGTGCAAGTTACAACAGCTTTTGTACCCAATGCACCTTCTGCTCTTTAATAGCCTGATCAATCCTCCTGTTGAAGCTTTGCAGGAAATTATGCTGGATTCTAGCAGAGCTGAACTGTGCTGTAAGTGAGGGGTGATGATGAAGGAAGAAAAACAAATACAGTGATATTGATTTTGCAGAGGCAAAATGGTTGCATATCAGACTATAAGTGCTTCTGATCTCTAAAGTGTTCCTTCTTCCTGCCATTCTAGCAGTTGTTCAGAACAGACATGAGGGGATTCTAAGTCTCAGTCCCTCACCTGCTTTCCCTAGAAGAACAGTGGAAATGGGATATCCAGTGGGATATGAACTGATTTTTGGAATCAACTTTTAAACTAATTGGTAGCCAAGTTCACCCCTCTCTTTTCCTTGCCTTAGCAAAAGACTTACACTTAAGAAGGACTCATAAAAGCTGACGCTTTTACTCTGAGGACATTGTCTAATTCTGGAGGCTTCTGCTGAGGAATTATTTTCCTCCTCTGTTCTGGAAACTAATAAGCACTGAAAAAAGCATCAGATACAAGTAATGCTGTGATCCAAGCCAAAAATAATAGTGAGTAAATGTGTTGTCATAGACAGACTATATCAGAAGAGTAGTTAATAAGTTTGTAACTTAGAGGCAGCATAAAATCTGTGAGATTCCTTTTTGCAGTTCATCCAACAATGTTATTTGACAAATTAGTGCCTATCAGAAACATGTGAAGGTGAACATAAAGACTGTAAAAGGTAAAATAGGTGAGTAGAGTAGATGGCTCTTGGGTTTGTGCCTGTGGCAACATTAGGGGATGTTTTATGTCCTAGCACTATCTCTGTTCCCTCAATAAGGCTGGAACATCCCTTTCTGGGAGGATACTGTTGCTGCAAGTTCATGGAAAATACCAAATATGTATGTGACAGTTTGCACCAAAACCAGATAAGCTGTCTGTGGCCCAAGATTTTTACCAAGGACAGGGTAGGAGGAAAATGTAGGTGACTTAGCAGGCGTTTTCCTATGCAAGAATTCTGGAATTTTGCAAATATACCTATTATTACTTTATTAATTAACATTCATTACTTAAACATTAATTTCAGATGAAAAGTTAATAGCTTTTAAATTAAGCAACACAAGATTGTTCCTTGGCACCATGTTAATGGACTAGAAGCATAAAAATAAACCTACAGTGAAGTTAAAAGCCCTGAAAAGGTGGTATCTGTTGCAAATACCTCCTAAAACCATGTCTTAATCTAAAAGTGAATTACCAATGTCTTCTGTGTGAATATTTAATACATTCAGTAATAGACTTATATGTGGGACCGTGGCTAGAGTAGGCCCATAGGCTAGGCTTGGATAGTGGTCAGGAATTGCTTATGTCTGTAGCATCTAACTGTAAAATGTGATGCTCATGAGAAATTTTCTACCTGTGCAGCTGGATTCCAGGTTTCCAGTTAGTTTGACATGAGCTGCTCAGGGACAAGAGGCAGCCAGCTTTGTAAGTGGAGCTGGAGAAAATTTAATAAAAATAGCCTTGTGGATTTCATCATATTCAAATCTGTGGATGGGAAAAATAGTTTTAAAAAAGAAACTAACAAACCAAAAAACACAATGCCAAACCCCACATGATTGCTATACTGGGACATGAAAGAAGTGCATTTGTTTACTGAAGTTTGGGTTAGAAAATCAGGTGTTTATTTTTGTGAGTTAAATTTCTTTCAAGTGCGTTATCCTAATGATTTCTACCACTTCAATAATGCTTAAAACAGAAAAAAAACCAAGTTACAAATGTCAAGGCAAATGGAGCATGGTGTTTTGCTTTGCTTCTCCCTGACATGGAGATGCTGTGCAGTTGTCACCTGAGGGGTCAAGGGCCACATGCAGTGGCCTTAAGACACACGGTGAAATTTCCTTGGGCTTCAGTGAGGCACACAAACAGTGCTTAGAACATCTGAATCATGTGACTTATTATTCAGCATGTTGTCACGTGTACTTAGAAATTTAATGTACATTGTTGTAAGTGGTACTTGAAACAGATTCCTTGCTTTGTGTGGCACATGCTGAGCAATGAGTGGAAGCCACAGCAGATCTTGTCAGCTGGCTGAAGTATTTTTGTGTTGATTAAATCTGCACTTCTAGCTCTCCTGACTTAAGCAGAGTTGTGACAAGGTATGCGAAAACAGGGATTGCTTTGCTTTTTCTTGTTGATCATTTTTGCTGATGCACTGCCTAGAGCAGCTGTCCAAGGACCTCTTTGCTGCGCTGTTTGGGATTCTTTCCAATACGAAATGGAACCGTGGACTCTGCCCTGAAGAGGTCCTAGGCATCACACTTCTCTGCTGTCTCTGTAGGACTGTGTGTGATGTGCAAATATGCAAGTAACCTCAGACTGCCAAGTTGTACATCTCTCTGTTTTGTGAGGAAAAGCTGGGTGAAGTTCAATGACCTATGTTAGAATCAGTCAGATAAATACTGGCTATTTCACAACAAACATAACTCTAGCTAAAAATGGGGGTTGTTGGCTGGTTTTGCATAGACGTCAAGTGTTGATGCTGTAGCAAAAACTGCTGTGGCAGTAGAGTTGAATTTAGATGCAACTCACCAGTTCTGCCTCCCTTCTCCAGCTAGGATAAATAGTTAGGGCTTGAAGCATGTGGCAATGGCAATTTACAGCCAGATGTTTAACCACTGCTGCTGAGGAGAATGGCAGGTTGTTACCATGGGGGCTGGCTGGAGAGGGACACACGGGGGTGGGAAGGAGGCCAGGGGTTAGAAATAACCTGCTGGTGGGGATCATTAAATCCTTTATGTAAACACGGCTGGAATGAAAACAAGGTGGGTTTTTTTTGGTTTTTTTTTTTTCCTTTGGAGACCTGTATGGCATCCAAGCACAACATTTCAGGCTGAGCTCCATGCTCCCTTTCAGAAAGGAACACGGTGCAGGAGATTGGGTCCACAAGGCTGATTCAGTGCTGGCTTTGTGCACGGCCACCACTCTCTACATCAGTTGTATTTTTGCAATGTGGCTATAAAGGGTGGGAAAAAAAAAATAAAAAAAAAAAAGGAAAAAAAAAATGATAGTGATCATTTAGGGAGGGAAATACCTGGTATGATAGCAGTGAACTAGAGTGACAATATTTATTTTTAATTGAAGTGATAGGGCCTTAGGTGTACTAGAAAGTAATAATAAGTATACTTAAGGTCTTCAGTGCTTTTTAATTTTTAAAAAAACTTTTAAAACCATCCATAGAACCACCCTCTCTTCTTAATCCAAAAAGAAATATAAATCAATGTTATTAGCCTGCTTTTGTTTTAGCAAGAGTCATATTGACTCATCTCCATGGTGAGCAGGAGTTTGCACGCTTGTATGTCTTGTATAGAAAACTGTATAGCAGCATGTCATTTTAAGAAATTTAAAGTTCTTTGACTTGTGCAGTTCTTGCATGAAGTATAAGTGTAGTTACAGACTTTTTTTTGTTTGAGGATGTTCATTTCATCTTCACGGGCCAACACCTCCATGAATGTGTGCCACATGTAGGAGACTTGTTGCAATAGCACTGTCTGGTGCCAGCACACTCCTGTTACCAGGAAACGCTGCCCAGAAAGGCAGAAACTCCTGCAGTTTGCTGTACAAGACATCAAGTCCCAGCACAGTGCGGGGTCAGACTGTACAGTCCTTTTACCATTTGTTGTGCCACGTTGTTTAAGGCCATGGCAATCCTGGCTAGAGATTTTCTCTCTCTCACCCATCCTGTTTTGATTTGGGTGAGGTTGCTGGTACACAGCTTTGTAAGATGTTCATGTCCATGCATCTTGCACTGATCAACCATCCTGATCAGATGGATATGACTCCTTATACAAGTGGTCCACTCACCTGGGAAGACTCAGTGCAAGTTAGAGGTCTACACACAAGGATCGACTTAGAGATCAGCCCTCATTTCATTGTCTTCATTTTTATGTGGTTTTTTTTCCTTTTCCCTTTTTTTTTCTTTTATTTTTATGGGGGCTGAAGGTAGGTGGAAGAAAGAACAGAGGTTTCAGCAGCCTCAGAATCTGATTTCTTTTAGAGATAGTGGGGCAGGGAATGGATGCCACTCTTTGCTTTCTTTGCCTCACAAACAGGAATCCAAAGACATTTAAACACAGAGGGCTTTGGCCAGTTCCCTTATCAGCATTATAACCTGAGGGGCACATGGCATGTTACATCTGCTGCTCAGCCAGCAGACACTGAAGGGCTTTTCCCCACTGCAGAACTGGGAGCTGAAGCAGCCTTCAAAGTGGGGAAATGTGTTTTTAAAGAGAAGAACAAAACTCAAAAGGGTGAGGGGCCTTTCGTTTGAGCACTGTGTTTTCCTAGGCTGAGGGTAGATAAGGAGTGAGGACCACAGTCATGGTCCATGCAGGAGAAGCTAAAAGGGACATCCTAATAAAGAGCCTGAACTGTGGAGCCAGAGGAATCTGAAGGGACCAAAGCCCCTTGTGTTTTAGCTTGTGTATGCAGCTGAATTATTAGTGTAGCTTCCTGAAGCATCTGCTCTAATACCTGTCCAATGTTGCAACAAATGCCATAAGCTTTAGTATGTTTTACAGAACATTAAACAGGTTAGTGGAAAAAGAAAATCTATCTTCTTTTCTTCACCACTAGTGAATCTAAGCAAATTATAATGATCAATGTCAATTAGAAACAGACCTCATTCCATTTAGTGTTTAAATACTAAATGGAGAGTATCACACAGAATTGTGATGTACTAAGCATGAACAGAAATTACTTGTGAAATGAGATGTGATATATAGCCTGTATTTCAAAATACATGCGTTCACCAAATGTCACTGTTGACACTGCTCTACACTTGAACAACTTTACTGGGGATTAAGAAAGACTGACCTGTTGAATAAGTTAAAAAACCCCCATGTTTTGGTTACTGTCTTTTCTAAGCAGTTATTAACATACTGTTTTTGCTCATGTTTGAAGGAAACAAAATTTCAGCTGCTGTAACCACATTAGGTCAGTAGCCAGTTTGTCAGGACTGCTGCTATTGGCATGTGCTCTTGAAAGCTTATTAAGAGAGAAGAGAGCTTGATGCAATTATTACATTTAATGAACAAAATCTTCCTGGGATTTTGTGCAAACAGTAGATTGTTGAGAACTATATGGAACATGTGAGTGATTTGAGAAACAGGTCGTATGGCCTAAAATCAGAGCCACTCTTACAGAATTAGTTTGCTTTTCCTCCAGAGATTAACACTTCGAAATTCTGGGCTAGATTTCAAGAAGAGTGAACTCTAACCTGAGCATTTTCCCTTTGCTTGTTTTTCTTAACCTGAAAACAGCTTTAAGAGTGTTTGCAATAAAATGCCAGGAAAAATAAAACGAAATTAAATAATCCATTTCCAAGCTTTGGGAACTACTCTTTTCAGTTTATAAAGAAAGCTAAAAATACCTCCTACACTCAACAGGCATTTGAAGGCTTGCTCAAGTGAGCTTGTTCACTATCAGATGTGCCCAGGTATTTTCTGCTTCAGATGCATGTCCCTGTAGAGCTGCCCTTGCCCTCCCCAGTGAGTCTGTGCATGTGTAGTGCTGTATAGGACAGGAGAGCTCCAGGCTTCTACTCTTCTCTCCTTCCATCTCCATCCAGGAAGAACACTTGGTCCCAGTGCAAGTGTGATTCATGTTTACCACCCAAGGGTTTTTTGTTTTTGTTTTTTTTTTCTTTTCAGGTATGGAGCATAAAACTTACAGCACGAAGAATGTCACAGTAATAGCTATGTGAGAGAAAGTAAGGGAAGACTTGGGAAGTGTCCCTTGAGATGGTGCATTGTCAAAATTTGGATGTATTTGGACTCTCATTGAGCTGAAGGCTAATGGTGTGGTACGTGGGTGTGCCTTTGTGATGAGCTCTGTGTGTGCATTTAATATGAGTATTGTTGGTTTATGCTTTGAAAAATACACAAACCATTCCTAGGCCCGAGGACATGATAGGCTGGACCAGAAGTCAACCCCAGGTCCAGAGACATCCAGGCTTGGATTCTCAGATGGTTAGTGGCTTTACATGTATTTCAGCATACTTTTGTTGCAGCTTTAATGCAATTTTGGTTATTTTTTGGTAAAAGTAGCAGCACAGTGATTTAAAAGCTGTCAGTTCGCCATACATTTTAAGCAGGTGTTCTTGGTTCCCCATCCTTCTGTCTCTGGACTGTTGTTGAGGTGGTGCATACAGTTTGTATCTGATATCAAGTGTTTTGAGATTCTGAATGTGCTGAGATGAGGCATTCATCTTAACACACTGCTGCCCAAGGGTTAGAAAATACAGTAAATAAACTTCTCCTTTAAAACTATTTAATTTGTTAAGTTCAGGCAAAAAATTTACTTGGAATCTTCTTTTCTAAACAATTATTTCATTGGGAAGTGTGGTGCTTCTAGGAGTGCTTCATGTGAGGTGACATGCTAAATTCAGTGGCTCTGAGACCCCTCTGTTCCAAAGAGGTTTATTTATTTTCAAGGAGGAGTGATTTTTAAACAGATGATGTAATAAGAGCAAGACTTCTTCAACATTGTAGGCTGTCTTGTTTAAGAAGGGTACTCATTTAATGAAGGAATAATTTCATGGATAGCTGCATCAATGGGCACAATGTTACACAATTTGAAAAGATAATCTGTACATGCTTAGCACATCACAATTAATATTGCAGGACTTGAGACTATTATTGTTTCCCTAGAGGTAATGTTAATTAAGAAGCTAAACCTAAGACCAAGGTCAGACATTATTTACACTTAGAGAACTTGTTAGAATAAATTGATTTTTTGTTAGAACTTGTCTTTTATTCATGTATCTTGGTAAGTAATTATGAGCAATTGGTTGTCTTTGGACACTGATATTGGATAC
>WEIU01024415.1:182913-216683 GCA_013389925.1 Aegithalos caudatus
ATATTGGATACTGAACACTTGGACTGCAATAAAATTAAATGTAAAAAGCACAGCAAGTTGTATTCTGTGTATTATTAACAAGGTCAACTAGTGGTGGTATTTCTCTTATTACAAGAACTATTTTGTCACTTTTTGTGTTACTTCTTCCCCATGCTTTAATTTCCCTGGACTTCACTGGTATTCATTCAGTATATTTGCTTAGGGGAAGATAATTCTTGTAGCATGGCTTTCACCTGCCCTTGTCTTAAACCCCAGTTCTGGACTTGGAAAACTAAATCAAATGGATTGTGTTCCCTAAAATTGGATAACTTCTGCTACCTTCTGAAGGATTCAACAGATAAGTAAATTCAAAGGCATTAGTAGAGTACAGTTCTGCCAAATGTTGAGCACATTTTACGAGGAACTCTGTGCCTTCAAATCTCTTGACATCTAGAACAATTAAATTGGTTAAGTCTTTGCTGAACAGCATGCCAGAAGAATATATTTGTAATATATGTAGAAAGTGTATGGCTATTTAACTACTTGCAGATAAGCAGAAAACCTAGCTGCTTCTTTTTTTTATATTGTTTTCCACTTTCAGCTACTTTTAAAAATAAGAAAAAAAAATCTTGACCTTTTCTTTTTGTCTCAGAAATTAAGAATGAATGGCATTTTATTCAGGTTTTTCTGGATGATTTGGTGTTTACAGAATTAAGATGCAAAAAAAGTAATAACAGGAATTAGTAATAAATTGTCCACAGAAACAGACTTTGTAGACCTCTTGGTCTTCACTTGTGGTGCCTCTAATTTTTTTCATTGTTTTCAGAGTTCCATAATATTTTGTTTTCCTATAGAAACATCTGTCCCCATATTTCATAAGTTATGGCAGCTTTTACACTGGGAACCATTTATTTTGATGCCAACATCATAACCTAAGCATTAAAAATGATGAATTTTGTTAAAACAATATTTAGGAAACAGTTGCTCATGGCAGGAGGTCGTCTTTAATATGTGAATTATAAACTGGGAGGTCTCTTTTCTACTCCATTTTTTTCCCCAAAGATATTTAATCCACAAGACTAGAATGTGAAAATGAATTCTTTGTGCATTGCTGAAACTTGAGAGCACTGTCAAGGAGCGAAGTTTTCCAGAGTTTTGTCAGTATCATACATTCAATAATAAGCTTTTTGTAAAGCATTTGTACAGTATCCTCTTCATCTTTAGTGTTTCCTCACAAGAGATTTCAGATTTGGATGTGTATTGTTTCTTATGACTTCTGCCAAAATGCCAGAGCTCTGCTCGAAGTTTTAGACCAGGGAAATCCTGAAGTGCAGCTAAGGTGAAAGTCAGTTCCCTTGTGTTGCTCATCTGATGGAGAAACTTTGGCAGATTGGACAAGGTGGCTTTTGTAAGGCTCAGTTGGTGTCAGCTGCAGTGACAGTGAGTGAGCAAACCTCACTGGATACAGAGCACACTGAAACAACCAGAGAATGAGTTTCTAGGTTGGAGCCTTATTTTATGAGATGATACAGGGCAACGACAGCTGCCTTTCAGGTATGTAATCCTTGGGCCATCCTAGAATTAATTGAGATGTTATTTGAAGGAGTGTAACCATAAAACAGAACTTTTGCTTGAGATCTTAAGTGCCAGTTTCATGTATGTTCTGAATGCACACTGATTTTTTTTTTCCTCTGTTTTCCTTGGGTTGATTCTCTTCCAGCATCACGTTATCTTCCTGCCAGTCCTGGCC
Organism: Aegithalos caudatus; assembly: GCA_013389925.1. NCBI lineage: Eukaryota > Metazoa > Chordata > Aves > Passeriformes > Aegithalidae > Aegithalos > Aegithalos caudatus. Next base: position 184,643 of record WEIU01024415.1, read on the forward strand.
AAAGTACTGTTATTATATGATACTTTATGTAGACTGTTGACCAAGTTCATGCAGAAAACCTTGAGTATGCTTATAAAGAAACATATTATCTGGGTTTTGTGTGAACCTTTAAGACTGCAAAGTAGTCTGTGTAAAAAAAAAAAAAAAAAAAAAAAAAAAAGGCAGGTTATTACTGAATTCAGGAATTGAAAAGAAACATTCCATCTCCTAAAAAGGGTAGTGTATATATAAAGATGGTATTTTCACAAAAGCAGTAATTCTCCTTTTCAGTGAATTAGTTCAGATGCTGATAGTAATTATAAGCTCCTTATGTGTAGTGAACTGTCATATACAGAGGTAAAAGTGGACCATGAAGAAATGGCTCTGTATTGCTTGCTCAGTAAAGTTCATGCTACTATGACATGAAGGATTGAAGTGATGTAGTCACAGGCCACCCAAGTTACTAAAAATCAAAACCATTTTTTAAGATACCTGCACAGGCAATGTGTTCCTCCAGTATTGGGATACCAGGTGATACCACAGCTCATCTGAGTTTATCAGTTTTTCATAAATAATTTTCTCACTCTTCATTAATTTATTCCTTATAGACTCTCTTCATTATTAGCTGTATCAGAGTTAGTAGAAGCTTATATCTGTATCACACCAGCTGGAAGGGATTTGGCATTTTACTTTGTGCAGGGCAAAGCTCCCACATTTAAGTGCAGCTTCATTGACACTGCAGCTTTTCTGTATGTTTTGGCAGTAGGTATTTGTTTCAGTGGTTAGTGATGAGGGTGTTATTCTTGTCCTAGAAGATTAAATTTTTGTGGAATTTTGTGAGCATTTCCAGCACCCAATGTGGGCAGTGCTGCTGAACAAACAGAAGCACAGTAAGATTTGTTTTATTGAGACACTTGCCTGGCAAGCTGTTTGTCCTGTATGTGACCCAACAGGCATTGTTCAACCTTTAACAAGCCCTGGGTGGTTTTGGTGAAGGGAAAGCAGTGAAGTGCTGCAGCAATTCTGCTCTGACCTTCCTACTTAATCTGCTTGAACAATTTGTTCCTACGGCTAAATTTCTTGAGACATGCAGTATTTTATTTCTGATCTTTTTCTGTCCAGTACTGGCCTTTCTGCCAGTTTACACTGCCACCTGTCTTCCTGTCTGGTTTTGAGGTCTCTCCCTGCAGTTTTTTTGTTGGTTTTTTTTCTTATCAATACTGTTCCTTTCCAAGCTGTATTTCCAGTTTGTGACTCTGTAAAGGAATTGAGTAAACTCTCATTTCAGTGCTTGCTCATTTGCAAAGGTAATCCACTTTGCCTGAGACTTGCTTGCTTTTGCTGAGCATATGATTAAATTTGACTTGGATATCTTCCCTGAGATCAATTGCTCATTTTAGCTGTTGTTTTGTTGTTTTGTTTTTGTTTTTTTTGTTTTTTTCCCTAAGTGTCTTGGGGATTTTCGTTGTTGCTGATTTTTTTTTCCCTCTTCCCCTGGCTTCCTATCACTCGTGCTACCAAAGCAAACTTGACATTCAAGTGGGATAATGTTATCAGTTTCATGTTGTACTGTACTGGGCACATTCTACTTCATTCTCCTCCTATCAGCACCAGCAAGTCAAGCAGTTCGAGAAGTATTCGAGACATTGCTGTACATGAAAGAGAAGAATGGTGTGCCTTTTTCTTATTTATTTTAGTATAAGTAAAACCTTTTCACTGCTGAGGCAATATTAGTGTTAGCTTTCTTTTGCAGAGATTAAAAATATAGCTGTTGTCTAAAGTTCTTACCTTTTAACTTCAAGACCATTAGGTTTTTTTTTGTTTGTTTGTTTTTTTTGGTTTTTTTTTTTTTTTTCATTTGTACAATCAAAGCAAGTAAGACTGAAGAGTTTGTTTAAAAAATTGTCTGATCCTTCTGTATGTCTCAGACCATCATACTTCTTCCACTTATCCCGTATTAAGACATTAAATTATATGTGATTATTGCAAATTTTTACTTTGCCATTATATATATATTCTGGAAAGCTTTCAGCTCTTGATATCTTGAGTTGAAGAATTCAACATTCCTGGCCTTGGTAATTCAGAACACTGAGTAGTAATCATCCTTTCTGGAATATCTGTCTGTAGATGAGGAGTTTTTTTTTATGCCTTTATCAGCTGAAATAAGACTGGATTTTCTTCCAGTGGGAGCACTTGGGAAACTAAAATAAAGACTGCTCCTAGAACTTCTCTAAGTTAAACAAATTGAGCTTTTAATTGCTTTATATTATCTCTTGTTGTGTTCCCTCTGACTTTAAGTTGTCACTTAAGGGTGGAACAAAAGTTTCAAAGCTGATTTGGTGTCAGTAAGGCTGTGCAGCAGCTCACTTGATACAGATGTTACTGGTAGAGCCCAGACCATACTGGTGATGAATCTCAAATCAGCCAGTCTTTCGAATAGATGCTCATTGGTTCTTTTTAGCATCAACCTTTTTGATCAGAATTTTGGATAGTAAAAAGTGAAATGGCACAGAAATATTGATGTTCTCAATTTGTAAACCCTTATTTAATCTGATAGATTTGCTATGCTCATCAGAGGATGAAACCACCTTTGTTTTCCTAGATCTATTTTACATAAATCCATGATATCTGGCATTAATTTAATAACTATTCATTGTTTCTAAATCAGTTGAATCCCCTGAAAATATTTTTCTTGCTTGAATCAGTTATGCCACACGCTGTCAGCACCTGGTTATTCCCAGTGAGACCTGAACAAGTGGTATTTCATTATCCTGTGATAGGAATGTATTCTCTTGATTTCCTGAGAGAGTGTACAGTTAAAGACTATCATTGTGGGATGAGAATGGCCACTTATGTCTTTATGTAACCTGTGAATTAGAAACTTAATGCCTTAATGTTGTTGTTAGATCATAGCCATCTTGTAATGTTGGTAACCTCTGTGCCCAATACCCTTGAAAAAGACTGTAGCATTACTAAGCACAATCTTTTTCTTATCTTTAGCTTCACTATTCTTAGACTTATCATAACTTGTCTAAGCCCCACACAGAAATCAAGAGAATCAAGAGTGTTTGGTGTCCCTGCCCTGGATGTCTAACACTTGTCCCTGTGTTTCCTGCATGAGAATGAAATCACGCCCCTACATCCTGGCCCCTGTGTCCTCCTCTGCATCTTGATCACTTGAGGGGGAAGGAAGAAGCTGTAACTGTAACATGAAACACCCTTCCTCCCTTCCACAGCAAATTAAACTTCTCTCCAATTTACACACTCTTTCTCCCCCAACAGTCTAATTTTTCACACCTGTATCAATCCTAAGAAGTTGGTGTGTGAGTGAAGTTGCTTCTCTCAATTGTATTCTGTTCACTTTTGAAATCCTCTTTCATTTGACCTTCTGAACAGTCCTAGCAGCTGAGCCAAGCCTTCTGCCAGTAACCCATACTGCCACAGGACCTGTAAGGCTTCAGCTGTGTCTCTCTTTTGCCAGGTGCCAGAAGATCAAATTCCTGATTTGCAAGCACCCGGTAACACAGAGTAATTTAGAAGGGCTAGCAGTGGCTGTCAAGGAGTATCTTGGGAAACAGAAATTTTTACCGGGCCATATGGGAACAAAGTTCACATGGGTACAGGTTTTGCAATTACAGAAAATGGCAATAGTCTATTTCAAGAAAAATAAAGGGTCTGCATATTTGAACACTTCTCAGTGTGTTTTCCCTTTGACAGCATGACAGTTTGTTAGTCCCTTTTTCTTCAGTGCTAAGTTTCTAGGCATAGAAATTTTGCTTTCTGATGTAGGTTAAGGAAATCTTTGAAGTGAGGTACATTAGCATATAAACTTTGGAACTCTTTGGTTGTTCTTGGGTTGGGATAATAAATGTTTGTTCAGGTGCCCTGTCTTAGGAAGTGAGTGTTTTCTGCCTTGTCTTAATACATTAACTGTTGTGCCATATTTTCATTAAAACACCTGTCGTATTTTTCAAACCTGGGCTTATTTCTAATTTCTGTTCCTCCAAATTATAAATTTTGAATCTTCTTTTGATCTTGCCTGCTTTAAGTCTGAACTGTTCCTTGCATGTATATGAATATCTCCCTCCCTTGGGGGATTCCTCCCTGCCTGGCAGAGAACATGGAACTGGATCAATCATCTGTCACTTAACAGTGTTAAAGATTCCACGGGCTTTATCTTGTACCAGTTCTGATAAAATGCTTGTTCCAGTTGCATGGCAAGCATCCATGTTTTGGTAGCTGGTGTCTAATGAGTCATGTTTTTGTAGGGCTGGCCATATGGGTAATCAATCTGAAGCACTCTAAATATTGAGAATTTACTTTGTGTTGATGAACTGTGCACTTGTTTGGTGTATATGAAATAAATTTGATATGTAGATTTTTAAAATTATTAGTTACACAGACATAAGCCACCTGTGTAGTGATTGTGTATTAAGTAAGGTGCAAGAGCTGTTCTCCAGGACAAATGGATATTTTATGTTGTTGAAAAATGAGAATGCACCTAAAGTACGTGGAATATATGATAACTTTGAATTTTTTAAGCAGAAAGGGTGTGAATGTAATGATACTGTATGCCAGCAGAAATTTTAAATGTACATTTTCCTACATATTGTATGTGTGGTTTTATATAAGATTTACTTTTGGGCTTTAGTAAGATTAAATAGTGCTGGGAAAAATCAGTGTAAAAATGGTCCACAATAGGAAGTCTGTAGGATGTGTGCACAGGCCAGAGGGACTCATAATTTGCTTTTTTTTCATGTTTCTGCATTTAAGCGCTCATTTGCAATGCTGCATTAATGCAGGGGCTAGGAATGAATTATAAAAGGAGTAGATAACAGCTTGCTTTGGCTATAAAGCTGCACTCTCATTTTTTTGGCAGTAGGTAAAAAGGCTGATTAGGAGAATGTATTTCCTGTATTTTCTAAATATAAACCAGATACTCAGTCATGAAAAAGTCATTCACCATTTTACGAAGACTTTTTTTTTTTTTTCCAATGTGAAATTGTAGTTTGGGTGGAAAACATGTTAGTCCTTATGCACAAAACAAGCATCAAGGAAAGGTGACTGTAGTAGTTTTTTTCCCACTCCTTACCCTCCTTCACTCCCTGCCTGGATTCTGATTATTTTTGGCTTGGAACAGATGAGATCCCCCTAATGACCACATTAGTGTTTTTAATCCTTCAAAGCAGGAGTGAAAGTACAATTATTGTGCATGAATATCAAAAAATACTTCAGTTGAAGCAGTGTTTTTGATGGTGCAGATTTCACATAATTTTTAGAAATGAAGATATAATCTACAGCCGTGGGTGGTCCATATTTGGATTGTTGATGCTTGCAATTTTCTAGGCCATCCCTTTGAACACTTAAATTGATGTTCCTATTTAGATGTGAAAGATCAGGGCTTTTCCACATCCAGTGCTTAAGGACTTATTTATGGTGGTCTTCTCTTGACCCACTCAGAGCCACTGCTGTTCTCTGGTGGTTGTGGTGACTTTGAGTCGCTTGGAGAAGCAGGGAAGAACTTCAGTAAACGGGCAAAGAATATATTCTGGTGATAGTCCCATTCTGCCAGTGATGCTGTGGTGCTGAGTTTTATAAGGGAGTCTTGGATGATGTGGTAGGTAAAGCATCACAAGCAGAGGCCTACATATCCATGGAATCTCTGTTTTGTAATAAGGGTCCTTTGAGCAGAAGTTCCTTGATGTTCCTATAGCCTCTTTTCCAGGCTGGTATCCCGATTATCCGGTGTAGCTGACCAGCACATCCCTGTATGGCAGAGCAGCTGCGTCCCACATCGCTGGGGCCCGGGAGCACAGGAGCAAAGTGAGAGTCAGAGGTGCTTGATAACCACAGGCAGAGCTGCTGGATTCATCCCCATTCATACCTCTGAAATGCTCTTCAGAATGGAGATCCTGCCTTCCCCTCTCTTTGGGAATGGCAAATACTTGGCACTGCAGGCGATGCTGGCAGAAATCTGCGAAGATTTTGCTTAAAGAGAAGGGTCATTAAATTTGTTTGTAATGGAAGAAAGAATAGTAGAAAGACCCTCAGTGTTACGCTCCTCCTTGAGACAGTCTTGGACTGGCTTCCACCTAGAGGGAGTTGAAATTGATAGTGCTTTATCTAAGAATAACTAATCACAGGGACAGTAAATGGTACTGCCTCAGCAGCAGGCGTGTCCCTGCAAGATTCATGTTGCTCATGCAGCACAGGCTGCATGCTCAGCAGACCATTCTTCCTGCTGGGCTTTTAGTTGGATAATCATCTCACCTTGCCTCTGATGGTTTAACGCAGCAGAGCAGTAGGGAAAAGTGTTCTATCACCATCATATCAATGTTTGCTCTATGAGTATGGTGAAAACTTTTTTACAGAAAACAACATCCCAAAATTTTGTGAGGTCTGGAGCTATGGGAGCCTGTGCACTCAAGCCCTAGTGTCCTATGGGAGCTGAAATCTTTATACTGGTGTACACAGCTCCTTGAAACCTTTTCCAAGACAAGCCTGCTGTTTCTATTAAAGGATTTTATGGGGCTCCCTGTACATCATATCTTGTACAGCTTACGATATTGGCTCTTAAAAGTGGCTTTGAATACAATGCCAAGGCCCCCCAGTAGCAGCTTTACAGGCTGCTGGCGAGCTGGGAAGCTGCACTTGGCTGTCCCTATGCTAGCCAAGCTCCCTCGTTGGCTTTTCCAGCTAAAATGATGAAGCATCTGTTCTGTCTAGTTTAATTAGATATGACTTCCTTCCTGAATACAGCAGGGAGCTCTGCAAAGTGCTAAAAGCTCTTGTTCCAGGAGTACCTCCTTCGAAGGAAAAATGAGTTCTAATCTAATGCCAATGCCTAATCCCCCTCTGCACCTACTCAGTGCCTGCGTAAAGGGCTTCCACGTGGGCCCTAAAAATGAAGACAAAAGCTTCATCATCAAGGTAGTTTCTGTTTCCTTTCAGGTATCCTGGCATAAAATTATTTTTTCTTGCTTTCAGTTTTACAAAGTTGCTAAAAAGCCATGAATCTAAATATTTTTGTGGGGAAATTTGACACTCATTGTCTATACATCATCTTGTGCACTGCTGAAGGGATCTCCTAAACTCATTAGTGCTTCTGGATGATTAGATCTGGAATAATGTGTTCAGAACCTTTTTGCCATTACATTAAAGACCCAGGTACATGCTGCAGCCTGTAGCAGGTGATGGCAGCTCAGAGGCAGGGTGCTCTAAGGCAGCAGTCTTAATTCCACTGTGCCTGCCTGTAGAGACAATTTGTATCCCAAGTTTTGTCCCAGGCGCTTGCAGGATGCTGTTGAAGTGCAAAGTGACCTCTGGTAGCCTCAGGACAAATCTAGCTCATTTTAATGTGGATATAAGGGCAAGGGTGTCACAATCAAACGTTGCTACTTAGAAGAAACCTCTTAGGAGGCACATAGTGACACATAATGCAGCTTGGCCTGTTTTTCTGTGTAAGTTATTTCAGTGCAATGGGAAAACAAGTGTGTAAAGCCTCAGCATGTTTTTGGGTAGTACTTTTAAAAGTGGTAGAAGGATGTATAACAACAGGCACTTAAGCACAGCATAGCTTGGGGTTTTTTTAGCAGTAATGGGGACTGAATAATATATATTCTTGTTCAGGATGCTAAACATTAAAATAAGGAAATAAAACTGAAGGAAATATAAGAGCAAATTATTTTTTCCCCTCAAGAAAGGGAGAGTTAAAATTCATTTCCTTAGTAAACCACACTTAAAGATTAGAGCACTGAAGAAACAAACGCTAGATTGTGGGCCTGATTTTCTGAGTCTGGAGGATTTTAGCCTGCTAGTGGCTGCAGATTTCTTCCCAAGGGAAGATTCCTCAGGAGAATTTTTTTCTCACAACAATTTTAGTAAATAACAGTTCTTTCTCAAAATAATCCTGTGCTGTGCAGCTTTGTGTTTGTGTTTCTCTAATTCCACCAATAGGAATGGAGAGGTGTCGTTCCTATTCACCAGTCATGTTCAGTCTGTATCAAAACACCTTATAAAAGGCAGTAAGAATTAGACAGTAAAGCCTTCTTTATGCTATTTGCCTTCTGATGTATTTGGAGTCTCCCGTGTCCAACAGTGACACTAGATAAGCTTTTAAAATATCATCATCATCCTCTGGCATTTTTAAAGGAAAAGGGACATCTTACAGATTGTATGCAAATAAGAAACATATGAGAGAAACTTCCTAAAGGAGGAGATTGGTGCTCTGATTAACTTAGGTCTGAAGATGAAAAGTCTCAGGGAGATGGGAGAAGTTGAGTAGAAACAATTATAGATCTAAACGGGCTTCATTTCTAAAGAATATTTGAAACTTCATAGTAGAGTTTTGAAGACTCTGCCAAGGTAAATTCTTTTCAGTGTAATTAGTACATAAGGTAGGGAGTTGTTCAGTTGTTTGATGCTCACAGTCTGCCAGTGTTATATTTCTATTTCATAAGAATTGTCTACTTCACATTGCTGTGGTTAATATTTGGAGGGAGGAAAACACAGAAAATAAAAGTCAGCATTGAATGGGAAGGGGTGAACTTAAGAATAGGGCTGCAATTCATGTGGATCCTTTCAAATAGAAAAAAGTGGGAAAAGCTGGGCAGAACTCGGTGGTTGGATTTAGACCCAATGCTGTGTTGCCCATCCCAAACTGGTCCATAATAGTCTCTGCTTTTGGTTACTGCTTGTTCTCTAGACCAGAAGAGCATGTCATTGTGCACTTCCAGATGTGACTTCCTGAACTCAAAACGCTTCAGTGAGTCATAAAGTAGGGTGTCAGTTTTTCAAGATTGTTATATTTAGGCAAGAACCCGGTGAGGAAGGTGTAAAAGGCTGCTCCATGGTTGGATTGCAAAACCATTGGCTCCAGATTCTCATGAAGTCTGTATATGAATATAGCTGGAGCCTGAAATCTTGCAGCTTTGTCATGTGTACATGTTTTCCAACTTAATTTTACACAAAGGCTACAGGGAACACCAGTCAACATGTGGCTTGTGTTATTTTTGAATAAGTATTTTTGAATTAGTATTGTTAGGATTTTGCATGTTGACTAATGTGTTATTGCTGTGGTGTATCACTGAAATAAAATGTGGCCTTATTTTGACAGGGAAATGTATGTTACACTTTCCTTGTGATATATTGCACTGCCTTGTTAGTTTGATATTTTCCATTAATGTGGAAGAGCAGAGTGGAAAAAGGAAACAGAAGAGATGTTCATCTGCCATGCATTTTCCCTCTCCTTGAAAGGCTCTCATGTCCTCTACCAATTAGTTCCCTTCCCTGTAGTGTGGGATGTGCTGCCCACTCAGTGTTTAGCTGGCAGTTCACTCGCAGTTTGTTCCCCTGCAAAATCCCTGCAAGCAGAGCAGCTCCACCAGTCTTCCCAGGCTGCCCTGTAGGTCTCTTGGTTGCCAGTCTTGAGAAATTGAACTGTATTCTTCTGGATTAAGCCAGAAGTCCAGGCATTTTCAAGTAAGTGTGGTCCTGCCTATTTTTAGATTCATAAGTTTATTTTAAACAGTTTATCTAGATTGCTTCAGATTGTTACGGGGGTTTTTGTCATGATTTTTGATGTGTAGGCAGTCAAATTTTATGTTCGCTGCCAGGCTTGCTGAGGCTTTAATGATGCAGGTAATTTATGGGCTGTACTAGAGATGGAGATTTATGGAAGCAAAAATTTATGCAATTAGATACATTAGTGTATTTCTATTTAACTTCTATACTAATTAACTTCAGAAGTTATTTGAACAGTTGGTAAAAGTTTTACGATGATATGGCTGTATTATGATTTTCCAGTCAGTTTCACTTTCACTGCATTTGTTTGCTTGGCTTTCACTTATTGGTCTGATTTTATTCAGTAGGAGCAGCAATGATTACAGACATTAATTTCCTATGAAGACTGTTCATAGGTCTATGAACAGTCTAACAGACTATGTTACTCTGTTAAAAACAAGACCTAACTCCTCAAAACTAATCTTGTGAAAATTCCTCTTTGAATAGGAAGTTTGAACAGCTGATCTTGATAGGTCATAGAGAGCAAATGTATTACTTAGGGGCCAGGGTGCCAGCCTTTTACTTCTACGTCAGAGCAATGTCTCATGTAGAATAATCCTCAAGATGTGACTGAGACTGCTCATGTTGTAGCATTAGACCAGGAGCACATACCATTGCCACTCTGAGGCTGAGGTCTTACATGGTATTTGGAGTTGTATTTCAGGGGACAGGTGGAAGTAATGATGACAATTAGAATGCCTTTGATGCCGTATTTAGCAAGTGCTCTTTTACTAAAGTGGGCAGATCAAACAACAGGAAGCAGTTCCCTCACTTGTAATACGAAGCTTGGCTTTGCAGGCAGTGCTCTGTCTGAAAATCTGCCTCTCTTTTGCAGGGAGTAACTAAACTGTTGATTTCCCTGCTGCCCTGTTTCCCCTGGTTTCCCTATTGGGTTTCCTCCTCTGTGCAAGTTTAATGCAGGAATTACATGTGGAACCAAGTCAGTTCTTTGTCACCTGGGGTACATCGACACAGCTAGAAGAGCCTGAAAGCCTCCTGCCCCTCGTAGGAAGCATACACCATGGCTGTGCTCAGAGCAAGCAGAGTGACTTCCCAAATTCTGGCTATGAGTTGGGGGCTATTGCATTTTTGTCCCCATGAGTGATTTGCCCTCAAACCCTGATAGTTCCCACTTTTAATGTAACCAGATGGCCCCGAGTGGCCCAGAACTGCAGAATTTTGCTGAGCACATCTGTGAGACACAGCAGAAGTGTAACTTATGTTCTTGCTGACCTTGGAGTGGTGGCATTCGTTGTCTCAGCTGACATCTAATAAAGACCATTCTAGTCATCCTCCATTTAGTTTGGTGGCTATTAAACATATCAGCTTCACAAAAACTATGTTTACTTGTAGCCAACTAAGACACTGAAAGTAAGGACATCCTGCTGGTCCAACTGGTGACTGTTGTCTGGTTAAGAACTACACACCCACAGTCATCAAATACAGTAAATCTATTCTATAGACCTGAGTCCCTCAGTTACATGACCTTTAAAACAGGAACTCACATGGGAGATGTCTCTTGCTTCTGCCAACTTGTCATTTGCTGTCTTTTGCCACATTCTGTGCTGTAAATCAAACTTAGAAAAAGAGATGAGAGAGAATACTGATTCTGTAAACTGAACAGAAAGATTGGTTCCACATGCAATACTTTATTTCTTCTGTATTTCTTGTGACTAAGAAAACAATGGTAGAGGACATAGGAAGTGTACCTGAGTTATGTGTATGTGGATGAGCTGATGTTTGCAGTGACTTGGAGCTGTGAACATAAGATGGAATGTGCTATTCGAGTGTGAGTCCAGCAGTTCTGCATTTTTTTATGCTTTTTGTATTGCAGTTACGTTTAGCATATCATGTTTTGGTTGAGGTACAGCTTTGGAGTTTTGTAATGTGACTTGTTATGTATTCAGAACAATAAGGGTCAGGTCTTGCATTTTGTTTTGTTTTTTTTCCTGACAGAAAGGCATCTGCCAATTAGTCTGAAACTTTCAGGGGTCCCCTGCTGTTACTTCTCAGCCATGAACACCTTGTTAAAGTTTATTCAAAGTCAGTGCTCCATGTTGAGTTGCTGGAATACTGAATTGTTCTTTCCACTGGGGCTTGCTTGATGTGAGTGAAGAGAGCACAGCTCCCTGCCAGCGTACCCAGTGTACCAGTGACTTGTGGTTACAAGCATGAGGGAATAGTGCAGGGGCTACCAGCAAGCAGCAGCTTGGCACATCACATTGTTCATGCATTTTCTGGTGGCTGCTTTTTTAAATCCTTCTATCATCCAGGAGGATGTACGCAGGCATTTCACAAATAGTAACATGTATAAACCCACCAAAGTGATTATTAGGTAGTGCATATTCATGTGACCTCTATAAAGCTTTTAATGAGGAGAGGTTGGACTAAATGACCTTTAAAATATCTCTTTGTAGTCAAAATGTTCTATGATTCTACAATGTTAGGTGCACATATTTGTAATATTTGAATAGTAGAAAATATATTCTCTGCATTTAAATAGCTTATTAGCTATTAAAATTCTCTGGTATTTTATATTGTATATTTTATAGACTATGGGTATATTTTTTCAATTTTCCATAGACATGTGGGTAAACATACTGCATGGGTGTTCCCCTGGAATGAGCAGATATAAAGAAATTCCTCTTTCATTTATGTAGATAAGTCAGTGTTTTCGCATTAGTGGGTGGAAGGGAAAAGGCTAAAAATATTTTTTGCCCGTAGATTATACTGCAGTTAGCACAACCACTTTTGTGTGTGATCCCTTAATTTATGTGTGTGGCAGACTCAAAGGTGAGATGACCCAGATCTGATTGCAGTCTTGTGTCAGTGTAAAGCAGATGGACAGCAGCAGCTCCCCAGGCAGCAGAGTGCTCTTGTCGGTGGAAGTCAGCCTGAGATCAGAATCTGAAACATTTACATATTCTAGATAAGAAGGTGAAACTTAATATTTCATGTTGCTAGTTTTGAAGGAACCATCTCAGCTGGGTTTCTGTTTGTTCTGTTTTCTACTGTCTCTTTTTCTTGTCCTGTGAAGTACAAGGAAAAACTAAGCCAAGGTATTATTGTACAATAAAAGGCTATCTGGTACCTAGGAACAGGAAAGGAAACTTACTCGGTGTGGTCCGTCTATTACTAGTGGGACATACAGCTGGATCTCTGCAATAAATTACTGCAGCACACCTCAGGTACTCAGGTACGTTAACAAGAAAAATTTCTGAACTGAGCTTGCATCAGTGGTTTTTATTGTGGAGAGTTCTCCTCTGTGTTTGCAATAGACAGTAAGTAAACTAATGTGGTGAAATGTTGTCCTTTTTGTCCTTTTCAGTTTATTGCAATGGAGCACTTGCATAAACTTGTGCCACATAGGCATTTTTTCAGATGTTGCTGAATAAAAATAGCTTCAAATTGCCAAGAAGTGGCTGCTGGGGTATGAACATTAATTTTGTAATTCTTTTTATCTAAATTAAAGAGAAATCAAGAGTCTTTGTTAAAACAAACAAAGGCATACAAAAAATTTTGTTAGGCTGTTTAAGAAAAAAATAAGTCTTTGCTTGGCTCTGGGATATCCTCAGCCTGAAGTCCAGAAATACTAGATTTTCTTTCCAAACAGAAGGTGCCTTCTGAATGTGGACAACGAATCAGACAAATCAATTAGTCAGAATAAATAATAAAATGTTGCTTGGAGGCATAAGACAAGGCTTCAGTCCAACAGCACTTCAAAGTTATGCAGACTTTAAAAGGAAGATAAGCCAAACAAAAGTACTACAGCAGATTGAGTTAGACACCGGAATATAGTTCTTTTATGGTTGCAAGCAAATAACTGAAACTCTAGGCTTCTATTTCCCATACATGAACACAATGAGATAGTGTTTCTTACTTTCAGGAGAGAAGTGAACATTGTTTCTCAAAAATGTCTTCCTATTGTATGGGGTTTTTGGCTGGTGGGTGGGGGGGTTAAGCTAGGTCATTTATAAGCATCCTTTTGGAACTGTTTTCATGGAATGATAGAAAGAAACAAAGGTCTTTGCTTGAGTCTCATATTGGAATTCTTGCATTGCACATTTGAGCAACTTTAATCTGTCATTTAGTTTAATGGAAAGTTTGCATCAAAAATTTTAGTTATTTTATAGAGAAACTGAAGATTTCTACATTTAACTGCTGGCACTCCATTACTGTAGATCATATTAATGTTGTGTTACATTAATTTTTCAGATTTCCGTATAAACTATATATTTTATATTGCAAATGGTAAGGATTTGGTTTTGTATTGATGGACTGTATGAAATCTTCCAAATGTGGGAATATATGTTTGTAAAGTATTACTGAAAAAGCCATTGTAATCTCCTCATCTTCTTTCTAAATACATCCTCCACTTTTACCAGAAGTAACAAAAACATTATGCTAAAAGAATTTGAGCTAGTTGAGACCACCTCCCATTTCCAGGTTTGTGTTTGATTTTGGTCATACTGAATTTGAAGCAGAAATTCTCTCAGTGAAGGAATGCAGTGCAAGAGCTTGGGTCCAGATGTTGTGCTTTCCTCCCATACCAATGCAGGCCACTGAGGTATCCTCCTCTCCGAAAACGTGGCTTGGACAAAGTGCAAACACCTCATTTCCTGAAATCTCATTGTTTAGGCCAACAAACAGGCAGGTCAACGTGCAGGTTGCAGAACTGAAACTGAACACCACCTCAGTTTCCCTGGATCAATGAAGTGTAATTTGAGGCTTGTGGTTGCCTGTCCAACTTAGAGAACCAGCACAGAGAACAAAGGCTCAACACTGTGGCCTTCAGATATTTGAGCAGTGAAATAGTGTTGTTGCTGTTCTCTTCTGCTGGCTTTTGGCTCAGGGCTCTGCTATTTAGGTAGGCTAGGCATAAAATTTTTGTGAGGATTATGCCAGCAAATTCTCCTAGAACAGAGGCAGCTTATGCTGGCCCTAGGTAGGTTAGTTGAAGAAGAAAAACAAAACAACAAAACCCCAAACCAGGAAATAAAAACTTGAGTTCTGCAGATGTTCACAAAGAGTGTTTCTTACAATGAAACTTCTTGGTCTAACTCTGTCAGTCTCTCTGTAATATCAAGTCAGCAAAGAGCCCTTAGTGAACAAAAATTGAAAAAATTGGCACAAGTCTGGCACTAGATGCAGATTAAAGAACAATAGATGTAACTGGCTGTGATACCTATGGCATTTCCAGCAACTTGTGTAAAAGTTTTGTGCCCATGGCTTCTGCCCTTAGTGGGAGATAGATGGTGCATACAAATGTGAAGTGTCTTGACTGCAATGTTTTTGCAGTGTGGCTGCTGCTTTTTGTACAGGGAGCCTTTTTTGTTCAGTAGAAACTCTGGCTCATAGTATTTTGTTTAGCTGCAGTTCAGGGTGTTGATTTATAATTAGGCTTCACTGGGATGTAATCAGATCCATACTTTTGGGTTATATGGGTGGTTTTTTGCATGTTTCTACTGAAGAGCTCATTAGAAGGTGAGGGGAGTTGATTGCATCTCTGCCCAGTCATGCACCTCTTCCTAAAGCACCTAATTCAATTGATTGGGGTGTTTTAGTGACAAGAAATATTGTGTCAGCAGGAACTTAATTATTTAATCTATCTAACCACACCATGAGTGTTATGAGGAATGCATGGAGGTAGATAAAACTTCTACATCTCAATGTCTGAGCAGCAATATTGGGAAAGGAAAAAGGTAGTTTTTATTAGTAAGTATATAAAATATTGTACAATTGCTGTTTGATATGTGCCACATAAAATACGTGCCATACCATGAAAATAGTTAGAATTTTGTCTGTCATTTTGCTCAAGTGTGACTGAACTCTAATACTAATGTTAAATGTACAGTATCGTATGTAATTTGTATATTTTTCTGCTCTGTTGTAGATTATATCATCTTACTTAAACTGTGAGGCAAGAATACTTCTTGAAAATTAAGAATTCTACAGGTAAGAACCAGAAAAGAAAGCCAGATGTCTTTCTCAAGTTTTAATGATGTTAGTATTTTCAAAGCTTAGTACCTGGGATGTCTGTCAAGAAAGGGTTTGTAAAGAATTGTCTTCTGACAGAGAAGTGGGAGCCAGTTGAGAAAGTGGTTGGAGGTAATGGGCACACGGACACCAGGTGTTGGCAGCACGACTCTGGTGCAGGCTGCCTGTCATTGTCTGTCTCATTCAGATGCCCATAGGGAGACCTAAACTTCCAGTTCAGGAAATGTCCCTAGTCCCCTTGGGGTTATTGCTAAATAATAGCATACCCAGCAAGTTAAGTTGTCATTCTGTGACTGATGTCTCCCCCGGGGTAAACAAGAGGTAGATCTGCAGAGCAAAAAGTCATCAGCTCTTTGTTTAAACAATCTGCTAAAACTCCTGCCTAGTGCTTAAGAAGAAAGGATTTGTGCCTTTTCAGGAGGATTGTTGAAAGATTGAATAATTACTCTGTTCATAATGGGAAAACTCCCACTTTGCTGGAGATGGTGTTGTAAAGCCTTATACTCAGAGCTGACATAAAAACAAAATGTGAGCAGTTTTACCTTATCACATAATGGGGGGAGTTGTGTGTTTTACTTCTAATGCAGACTGAGACAATGCAGGTAAGCAGTTGACTCGACCCCAGGTAAAGGACAGAGAAACACAGAAATTTGATAGATGTTTACAAAACCTATGATGTCCTTTAAGTTATAAATTGTCAATCCACTTTTCCAGGCCACTGAAAACTTTGTGAACTTTTTAATCCACAGACACTTGCCATCCTTTCAGTTTCTTCCTTTTTGTATACATCTATTTCATCTAGGAGCTTATAAACACAACACAGAAAGTTGTTGAAATTGGAGAATTAAACATTTTTCCATATGCAGATAGTGCTTCCTGACTGCACCATATTCTGTTACCTTGCCTCAGTATCACAAAGAGCCTGAAGTTGAGAAATTGTGTTGAAGTTCCTTTGGGTTTACATTCTTGGAACTTTTCCTAGAGCAATTTCACAACTTAATTTGCATTTGGTGTTAGAAAATTTATAAGACTCTGGTGCTTTGTTACTTATACCTAGATTTTAAAAGGAAAAAGAATGAATGCCTGTTAAGTTTTAAATAAAGTTGTAGCTTTTTCTTATAAAAATGGATGGGCTAACTTTGTAATCCCAGTAAGTTGCATGGAGGCATAAAAAAAATAAAAAACTATGTTATCTTCCAAACATTATAAACTAAATAAATGAATTAGGTATAAGCTTTTCTATGTTAATCTTTATTTATATAGGAACATTGTATATAAGAAATCTTAATCCTGTCAAAATGCTATTAATTTTCTGTGTTCTGTCCCAAATCATTGTCTTCCTATTCTTGCGGAAAATGAATCTTTTAATTATTAGCTGTTCAAGCATATTTTAAGCTGAGTTTTGAAATATTTCTTCTAGCAAAGAACATTTTTTAATATATTTTTAAACATTTTAAGGTTTGTAATATATTTACCATATTTAACTACATGATACCAAATGCTGCTCCTGCTTCTATGGTATCCTAGTTGTTTATCTGCCTGAACCTGAAATGACTACAAAGATAATAATAGAACCAATGTAATTGTGTGGATGTATACATGGCTTTTGGTTGTACATCTGCATAAATGTCAATGGCTTTATTGCTTCATACTGAAGACCTTTTGAAGAGTTTTTGATCACTCTGTGCTTAAAACACCTCCCTGGAGGAAGGCAATACTTAAGACATCTTTATGATGCTCCTAGTCAGTCCAATTGTTCTGGGGAAAAAAATTGCCTTAGTAAATTAAACACACAAAACCCCCATGAGTAGGTCCATGCTTTGTCCATGTAATTCCAGTACTGGTCTTTGTTTTTAGAATTATACTTGTGTAGTACAAAACATTTGAGCTGGCACATGCTGCATTATAGGCATCTGGCTGTAAAATGCTACAGAAGATTGTCCACTCTTTTAAAAGTAATTTTTTAACACTTGACCAATTAAAAATCAGCTTTGAAATTTTAGTGACTACGTAAATTCTGAATGTCTTTCCTTATGTGATGGTTGAAGTAGTTCCAGTGGGTTGTACTGGTTGTTTCTGCCACTGCTTTACCAATGTAAGAAATTGTTGTAATTAAAAGTCTGTATAGAAATATTTAATTTATATACCTGCACTACCATTTATTACTAGAAAAAAATCAATAATAAATGATAGAAGAATGCAGTAATCATTCTAGTGCTTCATGCATTGCATACCTGAAAAAGCCCTTTGAGCTTGGTTTTACTTTGAGAAGGACTTTAACTTTTGTTATTCCATGAATATTTTGTCTATGGAAAGAGGAAATAATAATAATAAGCTGTAACATCAAACCTAATAACTTAATCTGAAATAATTTTTCATTAATGTTTCACATGGAACCAATGCACCTGACAAAAGGGCATGGCAATATACAGAAAATTGTTGCTCTCTACCCTGGACTTGAAACCAATGAGATTATTGAGCTGACTGTTACTTGGGCCCATAGTGAGTTGTCTTGTGGAGGACAATCACCTGAAAACTATTTCTTTTGGGGAACAGGGACCAGGGAGAAAGAAGACAGAGGTAGCTCTCCAGTGGTTTTGTTGTGTAGGCTGGTGTCACAAACAGGGCCATGAAAAAGGCAGCAATAGTCCAAGGGAAATAGAAGGAGGGCCAGTGTGGGGTGGACAGAGGAGAGAAGACTTGTCCTTACACTGACAACCTACTGTCCTCTGATCTCAGCTGTCTCATAAAACAATTGTGCAATTGGGTGAGGAATTCTCCAGTCTGATGAGCATGGCAGAATAAAGGGGTGAGTGTCTTACTAGTGAGAGGCCCCAAGAAACATGTCCAACCCTCTAGCTCCTAAGGAAAATATGCCTTGAGCCGTCCTCCAGCTCAGATCTCTTTTAGGACTTCTGTTCTTCCTCCTCCTGAATCCTTTTGGCAGATTCAATTTATGTCATGCTCTGGGGATTTGATTAATTTCCTATTATTGGCCGAGTCTTGCAAACCCCTGCACTCAAGGTTGGCAAGTGTGCTGTTAAATCTTGGTTTAGATGAGTTCTGCTTTTGCATGTTCAACCTGTTGCATCTTTATTGTCTGAGACCATCCACTTGAACTGTGTTTGTTTGATGAGTGAGTGGCACCAGAATGTGAAATTTATCCTATTAGCAGAGTGAATAAATTTACTCAGAATGGAACTTTTAAGGGATTTTTACCATATGCCTTAGGATCATAATTTAAATTAAATTTGCTCAAAATGGAAATCTAGATTCAAGCTGACATCATAACATATGACCTCCACTAGCAATGAAAATTGAAAACATGAGACAGGGACATTAATCACTAAATATTTTATAATCTGCCCTGAATGTTCATCTGAAATGTTAACGCTGTTTTATTATATGCAATAACAGCTTAAAGTAAAAATTTATGAACAGTGTGAGGTGCCTAAGATAAGGCATTCCAACTCATTTTATTGTACCTTGGATCAAATCTTCTGAGTCTTTAGAGAAGTGCAGAGCCACTTGAATGGCTAACCTACTGCTTTCAGTGCATGCATAACCTCCTGCTTTTACTGGGACTGGAAATGTGAGCAGGATATTGGGGATCAGATTTGGCAGCCAGACTTGTGTAAGCACAAATTTGTTCATAAATACTCATTTGCAGGAGGAGATGTTTAATGGCCTCAGAGTGTAAATATCTATGAAGTGTGGATCATTGTTTTCTGGGGTTTTAATTCTGCTTAGCAGTTTGAATTTTGGATTGGAGTTCTGGTAGTAAGTTTTGATAAAAAAAATAAAAATGCATAGCTGTAGTTGTAATGTTGAATGTAGCTGAATATGGAGTATAATCAGGGCAGTAGAGCTTACTTATGCAAAACTGACCAGGGCTGTCATCAAACAGATCTCTTCAGATGACCCAATGGAATTACCAGTTTAAACCAATTTGCAGTTTCATTAATTTTTTGAGTCTTGATGTATTTTCATTGGTTTGGGGTTTTTGTACCTGGTAGTTTATAATTAGCAGGTAAAAATCTATTTCATGGTCTGAAAAGGAAGAAATTTAAGACTGTC
This sequence comes from Aegithalos caudatus, assembly GCA_013389925.1. Lineage (NCBI taxonomy): Eukaryota > Metazoa > Chordata > Aves > Passeriformes > Aegithalidae > Aegithalos > Aegithalos caudatus. The sequence continues at coordinate 204,257 of WEIU01024415.1, forward strand.
TTTTAAACTTGATCTCAGATTTATAATGCTTCGTCTGTAATATATGCCCATTACATGTGAACTCATCAGAATCTTCAAAATTTGATGTCATACACAGTTGGCTTGGTAGAGTCTGGAAAAACACAAGGCAAGTTGGATTATTACTTTCCAAACTATTCACTGCTGCTCTTTTTCTCGGAGAGCTTCATTGTTCCTATGTAGCTTGAGCCAGTGATTTAAAAATAGATTTAACTGCTTTTATAGGTGAAAGTGAGCTTAACTGACAGTGAGCTGGTTGTAACTTTTGTATTTTGCTTTATTGAGTAGTTCTAGTAGTAAACTGAATTTATTGAAGTAAATCTACAAAATTACCTTAATTGCCTGATCTCAATAATATTTTAAGCAACTCCACTATTTGTGTGTTTTTATTTTCATGTAAGGTACATAGTGCAGCTTGTATATGCATATTGTTTGAAGGCTTTGAATGGCTGGCCTGTCTGATCCATTTTAATAGATTCCAGCCTTTTTCCATGACATCATTATTATAACAGACTTCCTAGAAAATATGAACAGCTGCTGTGTATTTTTTTCCTGTGTTTGATATTAAAACTGTAGCAGCTATTCTGTTCTTTACAAATGACAGCAATAGGCTTGTCTGATGTAAAACAAAATGAAAAAAAGTCCAAGTAAGGAGCTGTGATACTGTTAACAGGCCAGTAATGTAACAGGTCCCCATGTATGAATCATTTCATAATGCAATAAGGGATTACTTATGCTGCTGTCATACTGGTCAAAGGTTGGTCCCATTTCCTTCCCCCCTCCTCCTGAACTAAACTGTGCATCATTAAAGATGATGAAAACAGTATTGTGCTCAGCTTCCTGGCCCAGATGGCAATTTGCATGAAGAATTTTACTGCATTTTTTTCCTAATATTCTTATGCAGACTGTGCATAGAGGTTTTAAAGTGCTTTCCAATTCAGGTCAAGCAGACTTCTTCCTTGTTTCTTGGCATTCAAGGATGGCTTAGAGGCCACTTAACGTTGAGTCTGGAGTATTAATTAGAACTAGGAATTCATCAATCTCATTGTTACATGCAATTTTCTATCTTGCTCCATCTGTAAATACTGTGAATAACTGAAAGGTGTCAGAGGACATGGACCGTTAGATCATTATATTCCATGCCATCTGAAATACGTCAGTTGCGGTTTTTAGTATCTTTCAGACAGCTTGTGCAAACCAACCATGACATCTCGTATGTTCCATGCCTCAATTCCTGCATTTGACACAACACAAGCAGCAGGTATAAAGAAAACCTATAATTTCCGTGGCTCTGAATAGAAACACACAACACTGTGGGGCTGACTGGAGACCAGACAAGTCTTGGAGTGTAATGTGGCCATGAGACAACTCATCATCCATTAATGCTGTTATCTCAGTCCTGTGTCTTTTGGAGTTCATTCTTTCTCCATTTTCAAATAAGTCACATGTGTATTTTCTCCTGTATGTGGGGGAAAAAAAGCAGCAACTAAGAACTGTTCTTTATGAAGCAGGGAGATGGTTTATGGACCCAGGTGTGTGGCTGTGAGCTGATTGAAAAGTGCTCCAAGAAAATCAATACTAACCTTGCAATGAGAAGTTAGATGAGGAATGGCTACATTGTTCCTGTCTGTGGTGTTCATCAAGCAGTGCCTGTTCTGCAGAGCATGTAGAGAAATAATTTCATGAACAAAATAACAAATACCTTTTGACAATTATCAGTTATAAACTCTTCTTCATCTGTTAAGGACTCGATGAGAGACTGCCTGACCTGTTCTCCATTAATGTCCTGAAGCAGTCTTGAAAGCACGTGATACATAATTATTATTAATGCAAATTATTATTAGCCCAGATGTGAGAACACATGAAAATTACCTTCTGTTTTATAACCACAAATGGTCTATAATATGAGTATATAATATTTGATGCCTACAGAAAAAAATTGAGGTCATTCCTTCGAATATTTGATGCACCAAGGCACTGAGCAAGCAATGGTTGATATCTGTGGCTTCTGGGCTGTGCCACGCCCTGAGTGGGAAGACAGCTTCAAACCACACAAGCCCTTTTGAAGGTCAGCTCACACCATGTTGGCAATGAGTATAATCTATAATCAACTATTGCCTTTAAAAATGGTAGTCTTTTCTCTGTGAAATGAGTTGATGCCTGTTAGACCAAATGCAGAAGTCTGTACTGCTAACCATCAAGTACTAAAGTAACTGTAATAGTATTGCTGCTACAGCCACGACATTGAAAGACTGGTAAAGGGGGGCAGAGTTTGCACAGCCAGGTAATATCTTTTATTAGATGAACCAATATAGTTGGAAGAAACAGATGCTTCAGACAAACAAATCTTCCTTCAGGACAGTGCAGGAAAGGATTTCTATGCCCAGAAGCTTGTCTGTTTTTTCCAGCTGTATCAGTTGGTCTAATAAGAGATATTGCCTCTCCCTGTAAACTTTGCTTAATTGAAACAGGAACATTTTTGTCAGCCCTTTAACAGAAAAACCTGCAGTAGCATGGGCACAGTGCTGGATTTCATGTCATGCTCCTACTCTTGCTTTACCTGCCCTGCATTTCTCAGACATAGGGCAGAAAGGGAGAATATGTTCAGTTAATAAGATTAATAGGCATGGACTCACAAAGCTTATCAGAGTAGTTGGTGTATTCCTTTCCTTAGCTTTAGCTTAAATTTTTGATGGAAAGGAAATTTTGCCCTCTAGGGAGTCTGTTTTTTTTCTCCCCACTTGAGAGATGTGGGTCCTGTAGCTCCTGTTGATTTCCTGCTGCGGTCTGCCTGTGTATTGGAACAGTCCCAGAAGGGAAAATTGTTCCCTGGCCATTGCTCTGCTTTTCTGATGAGTCTGATTTTGTAATGTGCATAGATCTGTAGTGATAATACTCGCCCAATAACTGGTCATAAGTCTCTTGCTTAGATTTCAAAAGGGCTCTAGGGCTCTCCTTGCAGAAAATGGAAGACAAAAATATTCAGTGGCTTAACAGGAAGCGTGTCTAAAAGGATTTGCTGTAATGTAAAAACAAAAGTAGCAGTGTTTCCAGCTAGAGCACCAAACATCTTGGAGTCCACTGTGGAAAATGTTTATAGCGTTGTATAGTTTTATTAGCACAGATTGAAGGAAAACAGCTTTTTGAATGATTTTAGGGACTAGATTCAGTACCAGTGGACTACTGAATAGTGGTCAAAGAAAAACTCTTTCTGCTGTGAGGTGAGAGAAAGGAATCTGAAAGGAGTACTCAGCTTTCTTGTACAATATACAAGGACAAATGCTGCTTTCAGACTCACTGAGGGTCCTACATGTACTGAGGGGAATTGGGTTGCAATGCCAGGAGGCTGTGTGGGTGCCCTTGGGCATGCAGATTATCAGGCTCAAGGTACTCCCAAGTTCTTCCACAGGGATACTGTGAAAACAGTAGAGCTGTTGCCTTTCCACTCCTCCACTCCCAAGATGCCTCATATAAAACCTGTTTACTTGGGCTGGTTTTTAGCTGACATTCTCTTAGTTGTGTTTTCCTCAGCATCTCCTCGATGCGGTGGGCAGTAACACATGCAAGCTTTTGTCTCTGCACGACACCATGTGTGATAACCGGTGCCTTTACCCATGTTGGAAGGATTTATCTCTTCTCAAGCAATAAATATTATTAAAGCACCAAAGTTCACTAGCAAGACCATCAATTTGTTTAATTGCCTTAGGCGTCTTCGCTGCTTTTATCGTGCTGTAGCAATGCCAGCTGTTGCTGAAGGCTGTAGCTGCAGGGTGAGCCTTGGGCTGCCATGGAGTCCCAAGACATTTTGGCTTTTGCACCCCTGCAGAAAGAGAACAAATAGTTCTCTCTGCACATTGCAGAATGAGGTGTGAGTGAGCTGTTGTGTCGTCTCAAGGAACTGGACCAGAGAGCAAGGCTGAGGCCAGGGCTTGAAAAACGTAGCCTGTGCCTAAGCGCCAGAGCAAAAAATATTTGGGCTGGAATTCATCCTGTTGTGTTCAGAGGCAGTGACTGATGAGGGCTTGGATTTGAACTTGAAAAGAAGAGATGCCTCTGGGTTAAGCCTACGTGTAGACCAAAAATGAGTGAGGAAAGAAAGGTGTGAGGAAGAAGTGTGTTTTGTCAGATGCTGCCTTCATGCCATGGGTTGTGTCCCTTCCTCTTCTGCCTCCAGAAGAAAGGCATGTGCCTTCTTTCGTCTCAGTTGGTGTGAGCTGGTCCACTTCCTCTTGTAGATCACTAAGTAACTTCAAAGCCTTTAACCTCAACACCTTTCACCTTCTGTCCATCTAACAGACTGATTTTGCCGAGTCCTTCTCAAGTTTTGTGTGCTGAATTTCTCCCTTCCCACCAGCAAGTACTAGGATTTTTCTGGTTGTGCTGCCACAGGACTGCAATGAGTGCCAGGGTGGTATCAGCATTCTGGTAGGATGTGACAAGTTGGCCTGAAAAGAGGCTAAACCCTAGTGTTCTGTAGCAAAGAGGAGGAAGATCCTTCTGCTTTGAATTCAGCAAGTGTTTTCATTGCTGCTTCATCCTTGCAGGCAGCTGTTTCTTGATGCTCTTGATGCATCTTATGTGGTACCTATGAACAGCCATGAGCTGCTGCAGCTTGGCACACATCTAGGCAGCTGAAGAGGTATCCAAAATATTGTTTATTTGCTTGCAAACATGAGAAGCCAGCTATGATGTTTTCTGCCTGTTCGTGTTTGGAAGATCATTTTATAGCCAAAAGAAAGCTAAAAAGTCTGGAGACACTTTGGCATTTGGCTAGCTGAGTGGGTAGATAGGTTGTTTTCAATCCTTGATTAAAGCACAATGTGTTGGTGCACAAGGGTGGAGAAGCAAACCAATGTATGAAGTATGAAGTATTTCTTAGGTGCTGAAATACTGAATATATACAGTGACATGCCAAAATACAAGGTGAAAGTCTGATATAAGCAAATGAATGGCACCTTTGGCCAAGAAAAGTCAAGTGGAGAAACAGAAAACATGACCTGAATCAGCAGAGACGCTAGCACAGGCAGTTATGTGTAAACTCTGTGTATGTGGGACAAATCAGTGTCATCCAAATCTCTCTTTAAAAAGTAATGAAACACACAGATACCACCATGAAAGCTTAATGTGCAAGGTCTGCTGTAAATTACACTGCAGTGTATTTTGTAAAGGGACTCTGAACGCTGGAACTGGTGCCTCCCTGACATAATTTGAGGCACGTGTGGTAGCAATTGAAAGATATAAATTCTAATATATGTAACTTGTAGTGTAGTCTTGTTGACTTTTGCCAAATCTAGGCTAATAATAATAAACAGTATTTAATATTTTGGTGATTTAACTAGCTTGGAAGCCAGTCTCTTTTATCTGAATAGCTTTGTGAGGATAAAATCGCAGCATCAAAAGTTAAGGGACCAGCGAGATTGACACGGAATCTGCTTGGTTTGTAAGTACACATGAGTTTTCATGGAACTACTTTGAAGGTTGTGAAGACTGAAATAAAATCCACTGGATTTGTTCTCTTTGATAAATGAAAGGTAAATATAGCTTATATTATTTTAACTTTTTCCAAGAAGAGTCTTGCAACATTTATCTCCTTATCTGTATCCTCTTGACAAATGTTTCATTTCTAGATTTAGCAGTTAGCTTCATTTCTCTACTTTAGCAGAATTCCTTTCTTTTTCTTCTCCATGTAAGACAGTAGATAGGACTTGGCTCTAGTTGCTGTAAAATGTGAATTTTTGCACATGTACAGTAATCCTATTTTTTAATATTTGCCTTTTGCAAACTCTTCCATGATTTTTTTTTTTCTCCAGAAAACTTCTAAAATTTTTCATCTTCTTCTTGAGGATTCTTCATCATGTACCCTCACTCACATCGCTTTGTACTATAGACACAGGAGCCTCACTCTTTCCCACAGCCATGCATACCTTGTGGTTTGAAAAACAGAACCATTCTTTATGCATGCTTCTCTTCACTTGGCTGGGAATTAAATGCTTTAAATCTCTGTTCTCCCATGTTAATTCTGGCTGGGCTGATTGGTGTTACTCTTTTTCTCATAGTAAATCCATTAATTCCAAATTCTTCAGCTGCCTCTGAAGAATCCTAGAGTTTCTTCTTCTGGGAAGTTTGCTTCTCATCCATCAGGTGACCAAATCTTTCTCTTCTTTTTCCAGTGATAATACAGGAGCTGCCTCCTCTTTGTTCTTCTCTCATCTGTTAATTTTACAGGAGCTAGAATTGCTTTTGTCTGATGTCAGTCCAGTTAGGCCCATGTTATCTAATCAGGGACATTTCCTGGAGATTCAAAACCTTCTGGCTCCAGTTGTGTTAAATATCTGACATTTTTCCTTTGGGCTCCATATCTTTCCTTCATTGGAAGGGGGCATAATAACCCCAAACACCTTTCTATTACAAGATATTTTGACTAAAATTATTTTCCTCTGTTTCAGCTTCTGGTTGCAGAAAACTCTAATTATAAGTTTAAGAAATGCTGTCTTATTTTAAAAACATATTACTCCTTGCATGCTGCATTTATTCCTTAGGGAAAAAAACCCCAAAACATTTCCAGACAAAATAGTTAAACTATAGATTGTTACCAATATGTTTTCATTCAGAATTTTGCTTATTTGTAGACAATCTTTCAGTTGCTTTATTTTTAGTTTAATGATGAAAGTTTATAGTCAGCAAATAAACTAACAATTTGTCATGGTCACTCAGAAGTTAAAAGGCCAGCCAGATGCTGGCTTTTTCATTCTTTATTTTTGTGTTTTGCAGTAGCTAAAATACCAGCTGAGTGTCAGGCTTGGTTAACTGTCTTAATGCTTTTAAAACACTCCTGACTGCTAAGCAAAGTGTTTGTTCTTAGAGTAAAGAGAAAAAGTATTTAATATTCTTGAAAGATTTTATTTTTATTCCTCCTTTTTTTTTTTTTTTTTTTTTCTGTTCAAAGGTGCCACTACTCTTCCTCCCAGGTGATTTTTTTTTTTTGTGTTGACACCATCTTGTTCACTTGGACCAAAGTTGCAAGATGCACATCTGGTTGAGCCATGTGTGTTTGCTGCAGGAGAAATGAGACACCCAGTTTTTTATCAGAGGTTCTGTGAAAACCTCTGAAAACCTTTTGTTGAAAAAAACAGATTATGCTATTAGTTATTTTATGGATCCTCACTTTTGAGTGACCAGTTTCTTTTGACTCCTACAGCTCGAACATTTCTCTACTGCTATGTGAGATATTAATACAATATTCCTCTGAAACTGGTTTCCCACCTGCTATGAGCACCTCTAAGTCCATCCATTCATAATGTTCAAGTGCTATTGACCAATTCCAGCCTAACTCCTGTGATGCTTGGAGGCACAAAGACACAAAGTTTCTGCAATAAAGCTAAAAAATCATGTGAGAAAGATACAGAGGGTCAAATTAGTTGTGCCCCTTGAATTTTTATATGTGAATATACATATATAAAAAAAAGTATACATATGTATATGTAAGGATATATATGTAAGTGCTACATCCAAGTTCTAAATTCTCTTTACATTTACTAGTTGTGGCTTTTTAAGCTGCAGGAAAACTGCACAAACACACTTTCCTATGCTGCTGGCTTCCCAGACAGCTGGACAAAATTTCCTTGCTTGTGTTAACAAGCAAGTACATAGAGGTAATCAGCTTTTAACCAGTTACATAATTACAGGGAGAGAGACATGTGATGGTTTCATTTTTTAACCCCCATGGGCCATAATTGGCTTTCTTGCCACATGTTGTTCAGCCTTGATATATAGCCATAAAATCAGTTTCCATCTACATGAAATGGGACTCAGAATAGCTTTTCCTCTTTTTTTGGTATTCTTTTCAGTTACTAACCAGTCAGTAAAGGTTTGGGAGTAATATCGGCATAATGCAGGGAAATTGTAAACAAAAATTTGTTTTTTAAAGGAAATAGCCAATGACTTACTGAACTTTGAAGTCTCACTTTTAATAATTTAACAGAACACATGGATTTATGTTCATTACATTTTATCCCTTCGCAAAAAAACATGTTGGGAAGAGTAATGGGGTATGAGCTAAGACTGTGAATAATTGTGGAAATATCCATACCTGACTGAATAAATTATGATCTGTGGTCAACCAAAAAATTGTGCTACACTGTGAAAACTTTTCCACTCACTTCCTAAGATGTTTCTTATTTCTGCCCGTTTGTCAGATCCATCATTTAGATCAGATGCATTTTCAGTGCCTTTATATAGCATGTTTTGGACAATTCTTTTGTTGTCAATCCCCCTGCCCTTTTCCATAGCTTTTTTCTTCTAAAAAAAAACAACAAACAAAACCACTAAGCTTAGGATTAAAAGATTCTTTGGGTTGCTGAACAAAATGATTTTGTTAATGTTTGACTAATGAGAGGAATTTTCACTGGTATGAGGTAAGTCTCAAATCAACAAAATTCATATAATCAGCACTGAAGAATAAGCAACATTCACCAAACAGTTATTCAGGGAATAGAAGAGTTTGATGAAGCAACATAAATGCAAGCCCATCAATGAGCCCTGGTGGCAAGAAGAGCCAACAGCTTCCTGGGCTGCACTGGGCTGGCAGCAGGTTGAGGAGGGGATCCTGCACTTCTGTTCAGCACTGCTGAGCCACATCTGGAGCTCTCGGGTCAGTGCTGGGCTCCCTCATACATGAAGCACATGGTCGTAGTGGAACCAGTCCAGGGAAGGCACCATGAAGATGTTTAGGAGGCTGGAGCATCTATCCTGTGTGAAGGATTGAGAGCTGGGACTGTTCAGTTTGGAGAAGAGGAGGCTCAGGGGGAACTGATGTATACAAATAAATACCTGAAAGCAGGGTGCAAGGAGGATGTAGTCAGGCTCTTTTCAGTGGTGTGCAGTGATGGGAGGAGAGGCTATGGGCTCAAGCTTAAATTCAGGAAATTCTGTTTAAACATGAGGGAGAGGGGGAAATTTTTACTGTGAGGGTGCTCAAACTCTGGCAAAAGTTGCCAAGAAAGGGTGTGGAGTTTCCATCCCTGTAAATGTTAAAGATCCAGCCAAAGCCCTCAGAAACCTGTTCCAGGTGGCCCTGTAGGATGGCTGCATTAGATTCTCTCCAAGGTGCCTTAAAACCTCAACTATCATGTGGTTATATGAAATAATAAACATAACTTGGAGTATTGTCTTTAAGATAGCTACCTTATTTCTCACCAGAAGTAACCAAACAATTTATTGATTGGCTGATTTATTGATTTATTGGCTGATCTGAAAACATGGATCTGAAAACATTGATCTGAAAACACATTGGCTGATCTGAAAGTAAATATCCTTTCCCACAATAAATTAATATATTGCCATTTTCAGACTCAAACCACAATGATGAGAGCATGGAAATTTAGTTTAAAAAAATGTAAGAGCAGCCTTTCATTAATTAACACACTGTGCATTCCTAGATAGTGTGAATACTTAAGAGTTGAGATGGCACTACAATTGTTTTTGTTGTTGCCAATGTAGCTTTTGGAATCTTTCATCAGTTGCTTTCTCATGTGTAGCATTTTGCATTACTTTGCATTTATATAAATGGCAGTCATCTTTTGATTAGAAGTCATTCTTCTCATGGGAGGGTCTGTGAATGTAGAACAAAGAGTAACGCAATATAAAGCTGATTGGAAACCAATTTCAAAATGATGGTGTTACTTATTCTCTAATTTCCATGTGATCTCTGTCAGTGGATCAATACTTAACTGTAGAGTGGGTCAGTCTCAGGAAGGACTGCACATCTCAGACCTCATGCAGATTTTGAGGATGGACTCAGTGTGCCCCATGTTCCTCCTGCATTTCCTTCTTGGCTTTTCAGGAGAAGGAAACTTGACAGCATGAAAGGATCAAAACTTGCCATGAAGTCTTGGTGCTGTTGACATGATTTATCACAAGGTTATAGAAAAAGTTGCTGTTAGATTAGTGTAAACTCTGTGTAGTTCCATAGCTGTCATCAACAGCAGAATCAGTGTGGGATTTTTTTTCTGCATAACATAACCAAGGATAACATCTGTCCCAGTAGCACTAAATCTTAAATCAGGGGACTGTGATACATTAGAATGCCTTGCAATGATGTTTACATTACTACATTCATTGTGTGAAGAAAAGGAATGTGCATGAATATAGCTGGGGAAATGAGGACTTCAAGTAACAGTGATCAAATCAAAGCTTCCACGATATTTGAGGCATGCCAGACTGCAGTTACTAGCTCTACTAGAAAATTAATTCTATTAGGACTGCAAGAAAGGAATCAATTGAATTTGTTTGAGAAATACTTAGGTAGTTAGTTTGCCTTTCCCATGCATTTGGAGTAATTCTTATTCTTTTATGTTATATTTCTCCTCCAATGAACTCATCTTCTGACTGTCACACATATGCCTGCAATATATATTATAGAAAGAATTTGACTCTAATCCAAATATTTAGTCTGATTCAAACAAGCTCAGTTCACTGCATATCATTACCTCTGTTTTCCTTCTGCTATGAGTAGTGTAGCTGTCCAGCAGCTTGCATCCAGCTGTGAGGGGAGGCATGCAGCTGTTCAGTGAAGTCCAACAGCAGAAATAAAATGAGGCACCTATGAGAGATGTGTTTGTAGATAAGTGGCATAATTTACTCTCACAGTAAATGAAAACAAACCATCAGCACCTCTGAGTCAGTGAGCTGCCCAATGGTGAAGTTCAAATATAGCTGCAGATGTTAAGTAATGCAGGCTGAAATGGATGCAGGCTCTTGACTTGTTGGCTGTTTGTTTGTTGTTTGGGTTTTTTTTTAGCCAAAGTGATAAAGTGAAGGCATGATAGACTACAGAACCTAGGTAAACTCACTGTTGTAAATGTTCAGTTCATTTGTGCTCCCTTGTGCTACAGTCACACTGCCATACAATGCCATAAAGAAACAGGCACTATTAGAGTTGTTTTCTCTTTGTTATTCCTACAGGTACTGTTTCACTGTGCTTGAGTACAAGCTCTGCACACGATATTTTTTCAGAAGTGTTTTAGAAACTTTTGGATATCCTGTTGTTTCAGGACTTTCTAATACTGAAATGGAAGATTACATATACATGGTATAGTTGCTTTTATTACAGGAATGGATCAAGTATTAGCACTGATATATGTCAGGCTTGCAAATTAACTATCATTAACTGTGGAGTATGGTTGGTGCTTTTTTAAATTTAAGTCTCCAATCATATGTTTTGAATATTTCTGTCTCTTCCTTGCCCCTTAATATCTTCCTCCTGTACAATATGTTTCTAATCCACTTCTTAATTGTGTGGAATCCTTTTAAGCAATTTAAATTGTGATAGTTTTCCTTCTTGCAGCCATTAAGAGACAGTTATCTTGCACATAGTTTAAGTGTGGTCTTAAAAGTAGTGATTAATTCACAATGATTGAGGGCATAACTGAAAATATTTATACGGACTGACTTGAGGTAAAAGAACTTTGGATGTGAATATTTCCTTGTTCTGAATGAGATTAGGCTCATTTTAAGAACAAAAAGGGGGAAAGGGGAATGGTCAGTTGTATGTCTTTTGTGCTGACAACTTGCTGGTGTTTTGCAGCAAAGTGGGCTCTTCATCTTGTTTGTTGTCTTGAGCTCCAGGGCAACATTTATTCCCTGGGAGAGCCAAGGCTGCTGGTTTTGCCCAAAGAAGACAAAAAATATTAGACTGTGTTGTTATAAAGCTACACAAGTGTAGTTATAGTTCACCTCAACGCCTTGTTTCTTTAAAACTTCATTTTAAAGGTGTATGAATACCTGGTCCTACACAAAAATTTTATGGAAGCAGCAGAAATTTTGATGCAGCATTTGTTGATTGTGTTGCAGTGAACAGAAAACTGAAACCACATTCTGCAAGTTACCTGCTGTGTGATGTCTTTATGTTTTTAATGGTCTTCTCTTCAAAAGTCCTTTTACAGTATTGCTTCAGTTGGAAAGAACAAATAGGCTATTTATTAAATGTGCAGTCAGCAGCATTTCAGCTAATAATGAATAAGTGCTTACAATAATCTATCAACAGTAAAGGATTTTTTTGAGTCATGTATGATCTTCCTGTCTGCTCCCTGGAGTCTGAAATATTTATTGCTTGGAAACAAAGACCCTTAGAGTCAAAGGTAAGCAATGGCATGCTGAAAGAGCAAGAGCATGCCTGTAAACAGGAATATGGTGGAGGGTTAATAATGGACCTCTAGAAGGGCCCACTGTACATTCAGTCTTCTTTTCCCACCTCATCCCTTCTTCTAAGCTAGGAGGCAGTTCCCTCTGGCCACATTCTTAAACACTGAGTTCATGCATAATCATATATTTTATATGCATTCATTAATGCATAAGGAGTGTAATGCTAGTACTTTTTTTTTTTTTTTTTTTTTTTTTTTTTTTTCAAATA
>WEIU01024415.1:216694-244483 GCA_013389925.1 Aegithalos caudatus
CCAAAATAAATTATTCACCAAATAAACAGCATTTGGTTCTGTAGTTCTAGTGTATTGTTAATTACTCTGGGTAGATCCAGTGTTCTGTGAGGTTGGACACTTAAATGGTGCTTGAGTAAAACTGTTCTTAAACCTGTAAAAGCCCTTATGCCATCATGGCCCATCCATGTAGTAGAGCAGTGGTCATTGAGAGAGTGGCCTTTTTCATGTTGTAATTCTTCAGATATGACAGACATCATTGATGGACATATTTAAGAAAATAACATAAATTAAAAATAAAATTGGTCTGTTTTCCATCAACTTCATGAGCATGTCATAGTTCAGGAGTAGTGTTCTCCAATTTAGTAGTCCTCCTAAAATGATGCTGCTGCTTCTCTTCCTCCAATTGAAAGCACAAAAGGCAAAGATCATGGGTTAAGATACGAACAATTTACTGGAAACAGCAATGAGATATGAAAACAAACAGTAATAACAATATTAATAACAAAGGTATGATACAAGGAAATTATTTGCATGTAAAATAAACCAAAAATGAAGCATTTTTCCCATCATGCTTTTTCCTTATGGAGGGAACACCCTTCTCCCTGGAAGTGAGAATCTCTTACTCCTGCCCCTGACAATGAGGTGAGGTGGTATCAAATAACATCCCAACCTTAGCCATGCTCCCTTGCTGGCTACGGGAAAAAATTAACCTTGTCCTGGCCAGAACTAAGACAGAGCAAAAGATAATAATTGTTACAGTACAGGATTCACGAAACTCCAGCCAACTTGAAAAATCCAAATTTTGTTTTACTTTGAGTTGCCTACAGATAAATTCTTTAAAGCTGAATAGAATTCACTTTATGATGAGTGAAGAGTATTAAAATGGCTCATAATGCAAGGATGAATGAAATATGATAGAGTTTCATTGTGATTTTTGGCAGGTGTACAGAGTTTCAAATAGGCATTGTGAAGGAGGAGAAAGGAAATTTGTTTTTCTGTGGTTTCATAAAATGTATTGCTTCTGGCATTCGAAATAATAATTTTTTCAGGTATGTTTGATTAAAACAATTTCACAGTCACCACTGACAGTGCTGTGAGATTATCTGCCTTGCACACCTAAATAAAAGTGAAATCATTGCTGCTGTTAAAAATGTAGCTTGTACTTGTCAAACCTGACAAGGAGGAGATAGCATGTTAGCTAAAGAGATCAGAGTGTATAATCAAGAACAGACTTATCACTTAGGTTATGGGGGAGAAGAATCGAGAACTCAGGAAACCCAGAATCACAGGAACCTGAAGTTCAGATTCCACAAAACACAACTTAGGTTTTCATTTTCCAGAAACAGAACAGTGTGTGCAGCCGTATGCAATTTACTGCTACAGTCTATTTTCCCCCAAATTATTTTCTTAGAATCATAAAACTTTGTTAGATGAAGGAATGTGGAGAATCCTGTGGTCTTTACAATTGAAGAGACCTTTCATGGTTTTAGTATTTCCTCTTCACTTTTACACGCCAGTTTTCTTCAGTGATAGTCATTCTTGTTGTTCTATGTTTAATCAGTATCTGAGGTGCTTGTTAAGAATGCTTTAAACTTTGAAGGTAACTGGTGATATTTTAGTTATGACTAAACTCATACCTTTGAGCTTGGGAGGAAAAATTAAGGAATCATTTTTAAAGGAATGCAGGTGGAATTAAAACTTTTGAACATACGCTGCACTGAATTTCTAGAAAGGAGTTTGCCTTTATAGGCTTCTATCCATACTCTAACCAAATTTCTTACATGGATTTGTATTCAGTACATAGATGATTCTACACGTGTGTATGTGTGTATCTAAACAAGGGTGTTGGCTTTGGCTTTTTTGCTGGTTTAGGGGAAGATGTGCAAAAACCCAAGGACCGGGTTTCTGGGCACCAGAAGTGCCTTCCCATGGCAGCAACTCCTTTTCTTCTGTTAGCATACATTCCTACAGGAATAGATACAAAGGAATATATGTATTCCTAGAGGAATACATGGAAGAATGTGTCATCTAAATTTAGAATGTTGAAAATTATCTCTGCTAATTAATGACTTCACACATTTGCTCTCCCTCTGAAAGTCTGCAACAACTCATTCTGCCCTTCTGCCTTTTCTCCCCCACTTTCAGCATTCTTCCAGATGTTTGTTCATATGGACAGCTTTTAAACCTTTATGAAACATTAGGAAACAGTGACATCTATGAAAAATAAAACTGAAATCATTAACAGGATCAGTTTGCCTTTACTGCTCAGTCATTTAATCTTATAAATACTGGCATTAAGGACTAGATTTTTTCAGTGAAAAAGAAATGCTACTAATTTATTTTCACTGTAAGAACTCACCATTCTCTGCATGACTGTGAAACCAGCTCTTTGTGATAACAGATCTCCTAATTTTACCAGCTGATCAAAGATTATGTGATACAGAGAAGTATCAAAGGGGCAGGGTACCAGTAACAGGTTTTTTTGACTCTGCAATAAGTGTCACACTGGTGCTTAGATTATGTGGTTCAAGTTGTTTACCGACCTTTTATAGGAAATAACACAACAAGAAGGCATTCTGAACAAGTCACCTATAGGTGTGTCTCCTTTGTGTTACCTGCCTTGTGCTATAGCTGTGTCTTCTATTGCTTATGGCATTTCTGGATAGGGATGCACAGTGATATAGCTGAAAGATCACTCTGGATTTACTCTCTGATTAAACATCTAAATTCGTTTTAGA
Organism: Aegithalos caudatus; assembly: GCA_013389925.1. Lineage (NCBI taxonomy): Eukaryota > Metazoa > Chordata > Aves > Passeriformes > Aegithalidae > Aegithalos > Aegithalos caudatus. Next base: position 219,415 of record WEIU01024415.1, read on the forward strand.
TTTTAAAAATGAGTACTGCATATTTTGACTAACTTTGTTTTCAAAGATTGGTGTCTCAAATGAGTGTCAGCTGAGTGAGGAAATGAGGAGAATTATTACACTAAACAATCACTAGGGTACTGGCCTGCAGTTCATCAGTTTTAAGAGATGGGAAAGGAATTTTTGTTAAGTATAACGAGTTACCGTGCTGCAAAGTGTGCTAAAAACTATTCCTTGTGCTTGACCTCAGGCCACAAAAGCTCAGGTATTCACTGCCATCTCTTCCCACAGTTCACTAAAAAGGTTTTTGACTAGACCTACAGACATCCTATCTCCTTTACTGAGAATCCTCCTCCTCTGACTTCAGCCTTCCAAGATTTTGCAAGTTGTTATTAGTGACCCAAGTGTTGTCTTAACCCTGCTTTCCTTATTCATTAGTGGAGACCAACATCCATCCAATCCATCACAGCTTTTCCATGCCTGTAAGAATAATTCAGTGTCTTTAAATTGTAAGAGCTAAATGTCTTTAAATTCTTTGGATTTCCTAAAAGCACACTGAAGCCATCTTCATCAGTGCACAGCTGACAGACTTTTCTGCTGTGCAGAGCAGGCTGTGATGAAGACTGAGGGCTCAAGCTCAGAATGACCACAGTTCCACATACATTGCATTTGAAAATGTGCTGGCCTAGATGACAGATGTTGCTATTCTTGTGTGGTTAATAGAGGTTTGTCTAAGCTTTAGCTACATTAGGAAAACCCCTCAGAGGCGCTTATTTTCTTATTTTTCTTGGCTTGAGGAAAGGTAACACTACAGAATGTTACAGAATTTGCAGCTCCAGTCATCTGTTCAGCTCACTCAAAGTTTCATTTATTAAGAAGAGAAGACAAGAAAAATTTCTGAAGGATTTCTGCCTCACCTTAAAGGGGAGTGTAAACCATTTTTTACAGGGTGTGACACACAATAGTTGATTCCAATATACACATCTTCAGTTAACTTCCTTTTTTAAACTAGGAAATGTAATTTCTGCCTATACAGATAAAACTTAGTTCTGTGATGTTTTTATAGGATGCCTTAAACTTCTAATTTTGGTTGAACTTCAGAGGTTAGGAGAAAAAAAATTCAGAGTAAGGAAGTAGAAATAGACTCAAAATAATTCAAATTAACTATCTTTTAATGATTAATTTAGATACAATACTGGGATGTTGGATGCTGGCAGTATGTTTCTGTAATGCAACAGGAGCCTTCAGATGGGTATTGACTACTGAAAAACTGGAAGAAAATTAGGGTCATGGTGTACCATATTATTCTTGTACTTTACACTTGCCAGCGTCACTAAATTCTGAAACAAATCTTTCTTAACATTGAAGTCAAATGATTTAACTTCCTTGTGACTAATACTGGAGGTATCCTATGTGAAAATGGTCAGTAGAAAGGTAGAAAAACAAGTCTGCTGTTAATAGGACTTTGGACAGCTTTGGGTCTGTAAGCCCCACAGGTTTCTTGAACCTGTGGGATGAACTCATAATCTACATTTGGCTTTTAGCATCGACTTTCTTCCCTACTTGGCAGGAATAGCCAGGAAAGAAGTCTTCATTTAACTGAGGATAAAATTCACTTATTCATTATATGGAATAAAAACACAGTGTGCATGAAGACACAGATGGAGATTTTCATAAAGTAATGAAATTTTATATAAGGTGTTTTGAGTGTTTGTTGAGGCAGAATATGTTACGGTAGTTTTCAAAAGATTTAAAAATAATCTTGCAGACCTTTAAAGCTATTTTGTGGTTTTAGAACTTTTGGCTTGCTTCACTGTATCATAACTGATGTAATGAAAGAAAACAGAATAAGATGCTTTTAAAAATACACAGAATATTTGGAATATTTTTCAGTATTTAAACTGGTTTATAGTTGCAGAAATCCAGGCTTCTGGGCACAATTTGGATTTTAGTGTCTGCTACAATCTTTCAGTTTTATAGCATTACTGGAAATAATTTTTCCTTACTGTTGGATGCATTCCTTTCTTTCTTTCCAAATAACTGGAATCTTTCACACTACTGGTTTTCTTTTTTCAAGTTACTCATTCAGCAGGTTTTTCCTTTTTTAAAGTTAGACTAGGTGATTATGAAACTTTGCTATTATTCATCTTGCCAAAAGATCATTTTGGAACTGTATTGGTCCATACTGTTCAATTACCATTCTGTATCCCATAGGGATTATCTTCTATAACTACAACAGCCTTGTAAAATTTATGATAGTGCTGGCATACTTCAAGTAAGCCTGTTACCTCTGATTAATATCAGTGTTAGTTCTAGATTTAGGGCTATCTAGATTGCATTTTAAGAATCTGACCTTAAGTGATGTAGTAACAACTGTCTCCTTACCAAATTGCAGTTTCTGGCTATGCAAAATGCAAGCAAAAAAGCAGCAGCAATAAGACAGTAATAAATTCACATTTTTTTCTTGAGCTATTCTTTTACAAACTGCAGGCTGTGATTGAGCTAAACCTTGCACATGTTTAATTTTGGATGTCATGATTGGTGCCATTGACTTCAGTGATCAAAGTAGGAAAGGGCCTACTAGTTTCCTAGTACGAAAGGACCTAAAAATGCACAGTTGGCATTTACTCCAAAGCTCTCCTGTTCCTGAAAATTTTGTTGGAGGATTTCAGAAACTTAGAAAATACTAGGATGACCTAAATTAGTGTCTAATTCTTCTATATTATGCACATTTCAGCTGTGAGATTTTAATGTAAGTTACTGTTTCTAACACTGGGGTGCTGCCTGTGAATTTTAAGAGGTTCTGTTGACATTTTGTTTAAGAAACTAGGCTCTTTTTCTTGAATTTCTGACTAGCACTGCTCTTTCTCCTTTGCCCTCCTCCGAAGTCATCCTTTGAGTACTGTCAGACTTATCCAGCACACTAAGTTCATGGTTTTGTCAACACACTGTTCTTGTATCATTTCATGTCATGATGCTGGTCTTCTGTGCTGTCACCTGTGAAGTAACTCCTCTGCAAGTGTAATGCCAAATAAACACAAGGTTATAAACCCAGCCTTCACTAACAGCTGTAGTTATGGTATCCTCCTCTCACTCTTGTTTACATGTCTTCTTTTGCTTCTTTTTGTGTGGCATGGTAGCAATAGGGTATGGTAAAGTGATGCTATAGATTTATTTACAGAAGTACAGAAATGTGCATGTTTCATTAAAATTATGGGCTTCTGAAAAATTTTAAAAATCCAAGATAATTCCCTGTTTTAAAGATGTAGATGTCGAAGAATAAGTTTTTGACATTATACTACATATAAAGCTATGATAAATACTTCAATTTCTTGCTCACTTCTATGAAACCACTCTGGTTCCTGTTTTTTTTGCAGGGATTTACTTGTGGCAGCTTAAAAGTTTGATGGAATGATATTACATAACTGTCATGTACATGACTGAGGATGAGAGCTACGTGTAGGAGCTTTATGACTGAGAAAATTGTAATGAGCAAATTAGTTAGACTTTGCATCTGGCACTTCACCAAGGCTTAGCAATTACCCATGTCATCCAAATGTATTTTCATTTAAATACAAAAGGTTCCTGTGGCATCAGTGACAGGCTTGTAAACCAAGGTTTTATAAACAGTGTCCATTTAAACAAAGTCAGCTTCAGTAGTCGTGTGTTACTAATGTTCATCTTAGTTTTTCAAGCTTCACGGTAAAGATAAATCATATGAAAGGAGAGCCTTAACAACATGCACAAGGTACTAAAAGCACTTCCAAGAGCTGTTGTTGATGAAAATAGTGGAAGGAAAGCAGTAAGACTTAACATATCTTTCAATATGGATGCAGGAGATGAAGTTTCTCTTTTGTTCCAAAGTTATTATTAAAACTTCTTCAACTTGGTAGAGGTGCAAAAGGATGAATAAGAGCTGGCCACAACTTCAGTTGTAACCTCAAAGGTGTGCAGGGATGCTGGCCATAGGATTATGCCAGGCTGTGCATCTAATCACACAGGCTTGATGGTCCTGTGAGCTTTGGAACAGACTGGGATTTATGTATAAATATTGTCCTGACAGGAGAACTTCATGGTCATAAGTTGTCTTAAAAAGGAGCTGATTTTAAGATAAACTCCTGTAGTTCTTAGTGTTTATGCAGTTAACATAGTTAATGTAGTTCTTAGTTTTGATGTGGTTTACATGTTACTTGGGCAAACCTCCCAGTTATGCCATCCAATGTATTGATGAAAGGCAGGACATCTGCCTTTGTTGTGCCTGCTCACAGTGTACACTGAGGGCCTGCAGCAAATACATATTTGTTTGTGCTGATCTTGCCATCTTCTTTTCAATTTCCGTAATTTTTCTGTTTCAAGCTACCCATATAATAACAGCCCAGTTTCTCAGTGGATTTATAGAGATGTAATTCTGGTTTATGTTTTCCTGATTTTTAAACTTTGAAACTTTTATTTATTTCAGGGCAGGATTGTGGGTTCCTGCCACCAGTGATGTCTCATGCTTACTGTCATACTGTGAATAATTGAATAATTATTACATATGAATAGGGATATCTAATACCTGACCACTGACAGAAGTTTTGAGACACAGCTTTAATATTTATTCTTCATCCCTCTGTAAGTACCTATACAATCTTAATGCTCTTGTGTGAATTCTGTGACAGACTCACACTTCATTCAATTTGAAGAACTTTTTTTATTGAAAACATTTTTGCAGATTTTTTTGACATACACATTTCCTGGAAATTAAATTCTATAATTATAGCTGGATGTCCACTATAATGGGAGCTGAAACAAAAGTGCTTCTTCCTTTTCCTTCTTCTTCCTTCTTTCCTCCCCCATTTTTCCACCTGTTTGTAAAAAGCTTTTTTTTTTTTTTTTTTTTTTTTTTTTTTTTTTTTTTTTTTTTTTTTTTTTTTTTTTTTTTTTTTTTTTTTTTTTTTTTTTTTTTAATATGAGCCTCATAATTATCCTTCCGTGCCTGATCTGGGCCTGCAGGAAAGGCCTGCAGCATCTGTAAAGCTGGCAGCAGGATGGTATTTCCAGGCAGGAGGGGTGGGGAGCCCTTCCATGGCTTTGTCTGAGCAGCTGAGAACTTCATCTGAGCCGTGCCGTGGTGTACATTAACACCGACCTGTGCCATGGGCAAGGAAAGCCCTGAGCAAGTGTTGGGGCCAGTATTTATAGACAATCACGTAGCAGTCCGGGAGAGAGACACAGAGAGGGAGTGAGAGAAAAATCTTGGCTGAACTGAGGGCAATTTTATTTCAGGTTTCTGTAATTCAAGCAACATTAAATAAAACCCCCGTGCCTCTGTCTCCTCTCTGAATTGTAGTGGTCCTGCTTCACATTCTGACCAGGTGGAAGCTACAGATTTAGAACAAGACATTTGAGGGTAAGTAATGGCTTTAGTGTCACATTTTTACCTCCAGCATCCCAGCCACTTCACTGCCCTTTGAGGATGAGGACCCTGCATCAAGAGCTTGGTGTTGTGACTGAAGTGTGGTGCTGCCCTTTCTAAAGATGCCCTGCACGTGGGGAGTTTGTACACAGTTACAGAGGAGTGATGTGCAGTTTCTTCATTTAGCAACGTGCCTGAAAAGGTTGGTCGGCATCAGAAAAGAAGTACACACACTCTACTTCCACTACTGAGAGTAGCGTGAGTCATTTAAAATACTATCTCATAATAATGTCTAGCTTGTGGCTGAAAACTTCTGTTTCTTGGTGTATAGCTGGTTGTACTTGCATGGCAAGACTGCTGCCCTATGTGTACTACTTTCAGCAGCAGAAAACAAGAAAAAAATTTGGCCCAATCTTCTGTCTTTTGTTGTATTAGCAATCAGAGTCAATACTCAGTCTTTCTCTGAGGAGCAGGACAATAGTTAATGGATGTCCTTACAGACTTCACTTTAAAAAATGAATAATTTTTAAAAAGGTGGGGAGTTGAGTGGGTTATTAGGAGAGAAAAATTCCCCTTCCTTCGTGAATTGGTCAAGGTGACAAAGAACACGCACCCCTGCAGGATATGCCCTGATAACAGAGGGGAAATGATTGTTTACAGCAAACTGTTATAACCAAAGTGAAAGAGATTCTTTCTCTCCTACCTTCACACAAGCAGCTCCCTACAGCTTTTGAAAAATGAACCTTTTTCCATTACTCACAGTATCTTTTTCAACAGCCTCCTCAATACATACAGGCTGCTGAGTTCATTAGTCTTCTTTGTTTGCGTATTCTAGGGTGTAATTTTAAAAGCCAGGTTACCTAAAAAGGGGATAATTCTTTTAAAACTCTCTCCTGGCAGCAACATGTGAAATCTGTACAATTCAACATTGATGTTTACTATGGTTAGTTCAGAGAAGATTAATGTGTTGCTTAAAGAACACAGAGTTTCCCTGAATGAAATTTATCAGTTGACAGCCCTGGAATTACTTCTTTAAGTTAAGAAAATATAGACTTTGGCACTGGTTGAAGATTTTTGGGGGTGAGTGGGAGGGTGGCTTGCAACTTCAGAGGGTGTTAGACACATACTGAATACGTGTTGAAAACAAAAGCCTGTTGAAATAACTTCAAGCTTGAGGCTCAGACTAACAAATAAAAGGAAATGCAAGACAGAGCTCACATTAGATCTTTAGCTGTACTTGTTAACACCAATGTTTTGCACGCATGGGATGCATAACATAAGCACCTATCTACCATATATGATTTAGTAAGTAAATGACAAGAACAGTGGTGTTTTCCCAATGAGTAAAGCAGTCTACACAAGAACCTGTAGAAAACCATGTCTGTATTTAAAGATCATGATGGTTATTATTTCCTATGTGTATCACTCAGTCCACATTTTGGTTATACACTGTAATCACTAGAAACATTAAAAAAATACATTGGGAAATGCATCAGGGAAGACAGAAATGTACCTTAAATGTAAAATTAACACAAATAAAACTAATCTGTTGAGAAATCCTCTCATTACAGAGCTATTCTAGTGCATGGATATTTAAAAAATACAAAATACAAAGAATCAACAGCCTAATAACTAGTGAATGTCGTAGAAGACAGCACTGTCACATCTCTTCGAGGCTTATTAATAAATGATAAATGTAAGATGAAACCTCTTATTTTTTTCCTCTTCCTTACCCAAATTTATATGTGCTTCTGTTTGAAGGTTGTATGGATGTTTTTTATCTAGTACCTTGGCCAAAATGCAACTAATAAGGAATAAGGGAAAGTAAAGTTACTGAAAAGTGACTTAGCATAGTGTATTTGGTCACAGCAGATAAGGTATCAGTCCACATCCTCAGATTTTCCGTGTTGTGACTGTCTATCCCTAGATGATCACAGCCTGGACAGGTTTTACTACTATTGTATCTTACTACTCCTGTTACTTTTGCTACTACAGGCATATAATTGATACTCCATTGCTGAACCTGCATGGTGCTTACAGAACATAAACTGTTCTCCAGTAGCTGAGGTACTCTGTGTGAACATCATTATCATGGGTAAATGTACCTGGTCTGTTGGCAACAGGTGAAAAAAGTCTCTCCTTTAAAACCAGGGACCATAAACTGCAAGTGTGAACAGTGTTGCAGAGTAGCTACTGCAGCGTGGTATCCGTCTGACCTTACAGTGAGATAGGTCGTTTGCTTACCCATATAATTGAGTAAAATACTTTACACTTTGCAAATCTAAGGGACAATCATGGAAAGATGTGGAGAAAGTGTTAGGACTATAGATGCTGCTGCTCCAGGGAAGGGAATAGCCTCTGAGCTGAATTCGACCTTTTCACGAGGATGTTGATATAACCATGTATGAGCTCTGTAGGTATTTTTTGTTCTTTGTGATGGAGTTTTCTTGACCCTTCCTAAGCCCCACAGAGAGATGCTTTAATGGCATGTTAACCTACTGATCAGTGAACTCTGTGCTAATGGGTCACGCTGGAGGCAGAGATTTTCTCTCTGATTGCTGGGATTATCCATGGAAAGTCCAATTAACTGCTGGGGCTGGGGTGAGAAAAGTCACACACTGCCTCTTCAGCATTGTGTCTGCAGGAGTTGTAACAGCATTGGGTGTTGCAGGGGTAATGTTGGGGCTTTTTGACTGTTGTGGACGTGTCTGGGAGGGCTGGTTACGTGCTAGGTCAGTGGTTACCTGCTAGGATGGGAGGAACTCCCAGGGTGAGTGACACTGTAGTCATCTTCCAGAGGTTTTAGAAGACAGATGGCTAGGAAGGCTTCTCAGCAAAGGACAGTAGGGTGAGCACTTTTTACTATGCCCCTTCTCCTATTAGTAATCAGAGCAGGAGCACAGACATAAAAATACATTAGTGGCCATAGCTGTGTTTCTTTGCAACCATGTTGTGTTTGGGGTTGGCTGTGGCTTATCTTTGTGGGTTTTTTTTGAATGTCAGAAGTCAGCCTGCCTTTTTCTAAGTCATTCTGGATCTTGAAACTCATTGTCCAATTTCAGCTTTAGGAAATGCATTTCCAGGGATGGTATAAGCAGGATGCTTTCTTTCATGTCATGCTGCCTTGCTATTTATCTTGCTCTCATGTTCTATTTGAGGCCTCCCCATCAGAACTCAACCAAGTTGACACAAAAGCTCTGCTTCAATGGGGGAAATGAGATTATGATATAGTAAAAAAAAAAAAAAAAAGAAAAAAAAGCATACATATGTACATGTAAAGGTAACTTCATAAAAATGCCTTGATTGAAGGTAGTACTCTGGAGTCCTTACACTGCACTAATGGCATAGTCAGTCCTTGGAGGATTTGGTTATTTATCAGGGTGGGGAGAGGGCTAAGCATGATTTCTGACATTATTCCTAATGACTGTGTGCCAGTATAGGAACTTAGCTTGTAACACATCACTTTTGAAGAAAATGTTTCTTGGAAAGCTGTCTTAGATCTGGGAATGCTGTTATAGTGTGGATCAGAATCACAAAGGCCATTAAGTTAACAAGCCAATACCTGATGCAGAGAGCACATATGTGGGTTGTGAAGGGTTCAAATTGAATCTCATGAGTGTGTCTGATTCAGGTCAGGGATGTGGGGCTTAATTTCCCATGCTGTACCTGAACACTTCAAGCCTCTCCACCTGTGGCTATTTCTCTTTGTATGTATGCTGAGATGTTCATTGAACTGGGGACTTCAGCCTGGATCTCCCATATTGGAAGTGGCACTTCTAACATCAGGGCTATTGACTCATTCTCATTGTGTTCTGTGATCTGTTGTAAGAAATACTAATTTCTATGTGAAAATTCTACAATTCAGAGCAGGGTGTTGGGTATTAGTTTTTTCTTTCTGTGATTTTTGAGGAAATCCTTTTGAAATATCTTGGTTTCAAGAGACTGAAGAGTAAAACCTATGTTTGGGATGGGGGTTTCTTGTTTGTTTTTCTTGGGTTTGTTTGCTTGGAGGATTTTGTTTGTTTTTTAATACTCCTTTTCATTCAGACATCATCTGGGGAAAACCCTTTCATAGTAATAAACATGAAAGTATTTGTCCCCGTCTTCAAGCTGGTATCCTCTGCACTGTTTTGTCCTTTTAAAACTACCTGTGTTCCTATGCAGAAATGGGAAAATTGCCATAAATTCATTTTTTTTATGCCAGTGTTGCCTCGGTGGTGACACTTTTCAGTGTCAGAAGAGTGGCATCTTCCATTATTTTTGTACCATAGCTTGCTGATGATGACTTTGGGAGCTCTTCATGTTTTGTAATAAGAAACTTGAGAGCAAATTAAAAAAAAAAAAAAAAAAAAGGCAAAACTGTGCTTCTGCAACCAAGGAAGCCATTTCAGTTTTGGGAGTCAGTGCTCTTTCCCTCTTTAAGAGAGCTTCTCTTTGGCTCGCATGTCTCACACAAGTGATTTTGCATTCTCCATTCCTTACCACCTTTAAATTTATGGGTTGTTATTTTCCTAACCTGAAAAACCTTCCTAATCAGAACTTTTGAACCCTGCCTGCAGGTGCCCTGTGCAGTGATGTTACTGGCACACTGCCGTGAATTTTTAAAAACTGAGCTGGCATCGGAATTTAGTCCTTGTATGGCTAATGAGTATTGTTTTTTTTCAGTTTGATTTGTGTTTGCAAATCGCTACCAAGTGCTGCTTCATATTGAGTTTCACCTGTCACTGAGTAGAACCTTGGTTAAAGTGGTTACATTGACAATGTTATGTTTGGATGATACCATGAGAGTATTTAACATCCAAGGGGAACACTACTTAGCCTGAGGGCAGGTGCACATTCAATAGCACGTACATTTCCAGAACACTGTATTTGTGGGCACCAAGTCCCTTGATCACTGACCTTTATCTTTTTCCCTGCACAGAGGAAGTCTGTTTTTATTTGAGCAAGACTCAGTTGCTTAACTGGTGCTCATTTAGGCAAACCAAGAATGCAGAGGATTATGTGTCGTTGCTCGTTAATACTGGTTTAGAAATAGTATTTGCAGTGTGAACGGTCCTTTCAAGTTTATCTTAGTCTTTGTCATGATATGAAAATACTTAAAAGTATAGGAAAACTCAAGTTTTCATGTAATTTTTTTTGTATACTGCTGCTTCCAATTTCTTTGAAGTTTTTAATATTTTTGTGAAAAAAAAATGTAATGCCATTGCTAACACTTCTCCACGATTCATCGTTAAAACTCCTGAATATTGGTAGTCCCAGACAGGTCTTGAATTCTGATCTACATTGAAATTCACTTTAGAAGTTACAAATGCACAGAACCTCCTTGACGTACAGAAAGAAGGATTTGGGAAAAGAGCTGGAGCTTTTAATATGCTTTTTAGTTAAGATGGTGTCTTTCATGTTGGAAGATAGAGGCAGACTTTAACATGGATTCCCTAAACAAAATAGCAGTGCTTCAGACAGTGGTCATGAAGAGGAAGAACCAGGAGACTACTGAGTTGTAAAGTGCAGATTGAAAGTCTTCAGCCTGTTGTTCCTGTGTCAAACTGGCCCTCAAGAGTGCATTTCTTGCAGCAGAGAGCAAAATACTCTGATTTTTCTTTATCCTTGTGGCTTACATTGTTACTTGGCCTACAGGCTGTATGTTTGAAATCTCTCACTTAAGGTCAGAATACCCCTTACTTACACTTTGCACTATGTGCCAGGGCACTGAAGTGGGACCATGGTTTCTATAAAAATTGAAATAAGCCAGTGAATCGTAGTTATTTACTGTATTTCATCCCACCTCAGAGAGCATAAGTATAAAGTGTGATTTTTAATTAACAAGCACATTGTCCCAGTGCATTGACTTGGAAAATTACATATCAGTATCTAGAGAGATTAGCAGACCATTCATTTCTCCCTCCAAGCAATAAATAATATACTTCAGCTTCCTAGGAAAGTTTTTCTCCTTACTTTTAGCAGGATAGGTACGTATGAAGTATTAATGATGAAGATAAAATAAATGAAGAGTGATAATTGAATAAAACTATGTCATTTGCAAAGCAAAACAAAAACCCCAACCCTTTCCAACACTGCCTCTCCTTCATTTCATCACTACAATGGCTCACGATGACATCCACTACGAGTTTTGCCTACTAACCTTGAAATGTATCTTTGTGTTTATTGTCAGGACCTTGCTAGCAAATTGAGCTTGACAATGAGATGGTGAAGGCAGGGGGAAGCAGGGTGACCTGGGACACGCAGTTCTGCTAAAACCTTTCAAGGTCCGTAGAGTGCCTTTTCCTTTCCAACGAATCAAATTACCAACTGGGCAGCTCCTTCACTTAGCTAATCATTAACGTGGGACCGTGAATTATGGAGCTTGTAAGCCTTTCTCTTGCTAATTAATTTTTTGTGTGTGCTAAAATACTCTTTCTGTTGGTCCTGTGAGAGCCTTTAGTGGGGTGAGCGCACTGAACCTGCTCTGGGTTGTCCCAGAGCTGTTGCCCAGCTTGTGCCCAGAGCCCCTCTGCCCCCTGGGCTTGGAGGAAACCAATTCTGCCAGCACCTGCTCGTGGCCAGCAATCCTGGGAGTGGTCCGTGGTGGGTGCAAGTTGGTGGGCACCTTGTTTCAAGCCTATCATCTGCCCCAGGGTCCTGGTGCCGGCAGAGGTGAGTGTGCGAGGTGAGATTCTAAGATGTGCCCTTCACTTGGGGTGATTTTCACTTAGAATAATCCTTCCTCCTTGTGCTGAAAAGTGCAGGTCTTATAAGTCTGATGCATGTCTAGTGTTGTAGTTGTGGTTGCTTTAGTAGACCTACGGCCTTCAGCTGTCTTGTGCCAGTAAGAGTGAGGCCAGCTTAAATTCCAGCTGAAGTTGGTCTCTGTTCCTTCACACTGCTTGTCTCCTCCACACATTGTGCAAAAGGTCACCGTGGGTTTGAGAGTAGCTTTTACATCATGCTTTCTCAGCATAACAGAATGAATTTGAAAGGGTTATTTTTATATATTTTATTTTTATATATCTGTATAGTATAAGGATTTTGCTTTATTTTATACCAGTTAGAAAAAAAAATGTTTCTTATTTCCTTATAGTAGCACAGGCTTTAAATGGCAGGTGCTGATTCCATTTCTGAAGCCACTGAAAGCAGCTGTGCATCTTTCACAAGGCAAAGAGGTTTTCTGCAGCCCTTTTGAACATTTTAATGGAAGGAAATCTCATACCTGATTGATGTGACTGGAAAAGGATTCTATTTCAAATAGTCACTTCCCCAGTTTTTGACAAGGCCAGCTAGGATGGTGTGCAAAAGGGGATTTTTTTGTAAAGTGCATATATGGTCAGAAAACGACTATGTACAAATGCTATCATCCTTCAGAGATCCAAAATCTGTCTTCCAGAATACTTCTGCTTTCCACAGTGCAAAAATAAATGGTGATGTCTTTTTATCTGCACTATATTATGAGAAAATGAGCTGGATTTTACTCTGGTTTGTTGATTGTCAACAAAATGAATTCTTTCTAATGTGAGCCAGAGAGCATGCAGCATGACTTCAGGTGTGGTTTGTAAAACAGGGTGTTGGAAGAAAAACTTTTTATTGTTTTGTTTGATTTAAACTTGTAGATTAAGAAAAAGTACTTTGTAAGACAAATAGTGATTTTTCATTGCATCCCTTCAGTCAAACCACTTCTCATCACATACTTGCACTACCAGGTCTCATTTCTCTCATGGAGTTTTTTTTAATCTTTCTGACAGTTATCAGAACGCTTACTTTTCCCACCTTCAGAGACCTTTAGAAAAAAGTAATATCTGACACTTAAATAGCAATTTCCACCCTGAGCAGATTTTGAAAGTCTCCATTAATGTGTCTTTCCTGAGGCAAACTGCAATGTGCATGTTTTTAAGATGAAAGCTGAGAGTGTGCTAAGTAACCTATTCTAAGTATGCAAGGAATTGGTACCATTTAATCTCAGAGTGACTTGAGCATGTAATCAACTTTCAGCTCAAAGGATATGAATGACTGGAAATTAATTATAAAAAAGAAATATGAACTGTAGTGTCTACTCCACCTGCACTGAGCCAGTACTTTATAAAACATGCCGGGGAGGAGGGACTGACTCTTGGTCCTAAGGCTGGGTTACACATCTAGGAGATGTCTCAATAATATAACATCGAAATAAACAGTATTTGCCATGAGCCATCTGCCTAACTCTCTTCCTTGAATGAAGTAAAAAGATCTCTTTTCAGTGCAGGTTTTCCATGAAATGTGGGGCATGATGTAAATGACAGAGAGGTTTGCTTTTAACAGAGAGTCCACTGAAGTCAGCTGTAAAACTAATAGCTAGACACCAAATCAAGGGATGAGTGGTCCTGATACAGTTCAGTGTGAAGAAGTCACTGAAACCCTTGGTTGATTTCCATGAGCAGTAATTTAATGGTTAAAAATGACACAAGACATATCATGTCTTTGGTTTGTTTAACAGACTTTTTCTTATCCCAAGTAGTTAGAAAGACGAATGGTTAAAAAAACCCCAAAGCTGTTTTCTTTTAAAATAATGAATGAATTGAGAATGCAGTTTAAATCAGGCTTGACAGCAAGTCATGATGTGGACATAATTTTGAGAACCTTCTTTAAATAATCCTGATGATGATGGGTGTGAATAATGCAGTACATTAATGGCAAAAAAAGGGGAGATTTTAGCATTCAGTGAATTTGTTTAATTTATGTTTGTGTTTGTTGAACATCTACAAACGATTGTTAACCTGTGTGCCCAGCTAGGGAATACTGTATGCGTAGTCATAGTATATTGAAAAAGCTCAACATCTAAATGTGACAGCTGTTTTATGCCTTCTTCTAAGCTGAAGCATAGCCACAGTGGGGGAAAAAAACAACAGCAACAACAACAACAACAACAAAAAACAAACAACAAAAAAAAACCAAACACACACATAAAACCCCAAACAAGTACTGGGGATCTTCTGCAAAGGAAAAGAAAAAAAAATTGTTATGAGACTAATCAAGTTAGTTAATCTAAATAATAATGAATGTCAACATCAGTGAAAGTTGATGCTTGTTAAAAATGAATAAATACACTCAAGTACATGCTATGTGAAAACATTATCTGATGTTTTCACATACAGCCAGATTTCTCTTTGTCAAGGGGAGAGTCTACTCCCCAGGAAAGGAGATATTACAGAAATCATGTTTTTTGAGGGATTTTGGTGGCATTGGTCATGGAGGAGGATATTATTCCATATGAGTATGACTGATAAACTTTTAGGCCCGGGTGGCTAGCTTTAAAATACTGAGTTGCACAGGTCCCCAAAAGATTTATGAGAAATACTTATATTTCAGTTGTTGACAATATCATGCTTGCCTTATTTATTGGGCCTGTCATCTCTGTGCTTTTGGAAATATCACCTCTAATTGTTCTGAATAATTGCAGCAACACCTGCTGGCAAGCCCAGACCTGATATACTGGAATCTTTCCTGTTGTTGATGTCAGCCAACAAACCATTTGGGTCTTCAGCAGATGCTTTTAATTTCTTTTTTCACATGGGATTTACTTAGATCTATTCTCTTCCTCCAGTAAAAGGCCAGCCATCTCTTTCAGGCTGTTTACCATCAGAAACTATATTGACTGGGTTACTGGCACCAAACTTATATGGACTTTTCTTAGCCGCAATGTTGATGTATTTTGTATTTTATGAATTTACTTCTTCTCCCCTCTTCTTCTGTTTTTCAGAAGTTTCACATTTCATATTTGTAGCCTTCTAATTTAATCAAAAAAAGTCTTCTACACTGTCTGCCTTTAGATTGTAGGTCAATCTGATGATATTGGCTGGTTTTGGTTTTACTCTATTGCCATCTTGAAACAGTGACTTTTGCTTCCACTTGCTTTTAATACCTAGAGCGCTTTGTCCTTTACTTGCTTACAGTCTGTGTAATTTTATAAATTTCTGATTGCTTCCTCACTGTTCCTTTTAGGGTTGTTTTTTAAAATTAATTTTATACTATATGCTACAAAGGCTTTGGTTCTCATTGAAAAGCAAAAGAGAACCAAAAAAAGATTACAAAAAGTGAAATATACCCAGATGAATGGCACTACAATGGAAAACAGTAATAACACTCCACCACCCCCCAAATAAATATTGCTTATAATATAAACTTTAAATCTTTCTGTTCTTGGGGTGATGTGTCATCTAAGTAGGAAAAAACAACATCAGTTTCTTTTGAGATGATAGATCCAGCTAAGTTAAAAAATTTACTTTACATGAGACTTGAACATTTTGGTTCACTGTTCTTTTGTAGGGTAGCTACACTGGTGTGCTGTTAACAAATTGATATTTTGTCAGTGTACAACATGGACATATACATTCAAAGTGTTCCTAAAGGTTTCAAGCTGGACTGTGGTATACAGCAGCAATGTCTTCCCTCTCTTTCCCTCCTTTGCCAAAAAAATTACTGCTTCCTTCTAAAAAAAGTGCTAACAGACTTCAGCTGTCACAGAGTCCATGAGGGGCCAAGCAAGCCACACTGCTTTACAAAGTTCAGCAAATAAGATGGTGTGCATTTTCTCAGTCTTTCTGCAGCAAAGGAAGAGTATCAAAATCAGTGCACTGTCCTTCAGCCACAGGTTTTGTTGGACACCTTTATAAAATGCAAATCTACAAAGTCCCAGATGTGGGCTCTTAATTCCCTGTATCTTCTGCTGTCAACAGGGCTGACAAAGACTCTCTACATCTTTTCAAGGTATTAACCTTACATACCCATTGCCAGAAATGCTTCTTGCATGATTTTTTTTTTTTTTTTTTTTTTTTTTTTTTTTTTTTTTTTTTTTTTTTTTTTTTTTTTTTTTTTTTTTTTTTTTTTTGCATAGGACATTAGTCTTCTGCCTTGGATAGAGAGATGGATAAGTAAATGAAGGTATTTCAGTGGCCCAAACTGTATAACCAAGTCTTAAATGTAAATGCTCTACCACCTTTCATACTGGATAACAGGCTTCTCCTATTCTGCTTATTATCCTTAATTGTCCTAATCCTAATTGTTCTGTCCTGTGACTTTTAAAGCTGTGTGGCTGTTTGTTTCTTGACTCAAGTTGAAAGTAAAATCCCTCTTGCTTCTGTTACGCTCAGGTCTCATCCTAGTCAAGAGTTAAAATTCTCTGCACGTGACGCCCTATACTGATATATTCCTTAGTATGGTATAATTTCAGTATCTACACGATTTAATTGTATTAGCTACAATTAAAGCTGTAAATTATACACTCCTCCCTCATCACTCGTTCCTCAGTGGTAAGTCACCAAGCTGTTTGCATTGATACAATTAACAGTTTACAGCCATTCTTTCTTTTGGAAGGTTCCAATTATAATCATCTCCAGGCTCCAATTTGTGCCATACATGGCCATCTATGTGGGTTTTTGTACCTGTTCCAACCACCTGGGTCCCATTATTCCCATTTGGTTCTGATTGCACTGACTTCTTGTCTGTATTATGAAATTTATTTTAATTTTTGAACATTTATTATAAATGGTCTTGTATGGTTTGTACGTGAAAAAAATAAAATTACCACCCCATGTTCTGAAAGTATAATTTAATTTCTGCATATTCTTACTCATAATATCAGCCTATAGGAAGACAGTATCGAAGTGTAAGAATGCCCCTTGACAGAGTTTCTCCATAGAGTAAAGAATGTTTTTAAAATACCAGTTTCTAAAATCCCCATAACTATTTTTACAGAGTCATAGAAAAATGCTGGAAGAGATCTCTCAGGGTCATCTGGCTGTATCCCAAGGCAGGATCGTTACATATTTAAGCCACTCTAGAGAGACAGTTTTCTGGCCTTTTGTTAAGTGGATATTTTGTCAACTTTACTGGTGTCTCTAGACCACATGGTATGCAACAAGAATTTTTTTGTTGTATAGTGATGCCTGATGCTGAGGCTGAATTTACTACTCTTTCTTACTGGGAATTCTTTGGAATTTATGGGATGCTTTTTTCATTTCCTTAAGCTTATTTTTTTTTTCATTTTCAAAGCACACATATATGTTTATGTATGTAAATATATGGATATAAAATATATTAGAGCATATTTTGTAGCTTAACTTCATCATACTGCCCTTCAGATATTAATGGCAGGTAGACAGGAATAACTTACTGTAAGCAAGGACAGTGATGGTGCTATGCAAAATCATGTAAAGAGCCTTAGACCTTTCTACATGAATTCATAAAGACAGGAAAATTTGGATGAGGGACTAAAGGTCTTTTTATTTCTAAAGAATTAGAATTTTTTATTGCATTTTAGTCCTGCAGGTGAACAGAATCTACCTCCCATGGCAAAGCAGGAGGTAAATGGCATCAGTGGCCAAGCTCCTAACTTCTCCTTTACTTTACTCCCCAGGCTAATGCCTTCTGCCCTAGCCTCACTGGGATTTTCTTTCCCTGATGCCAAAACCTATACATCAGATACATTAAATAATCTGTGCATAGACCATCCAGCACAAATTGGGGATTTTGTATTGCAGTCACGGATGTCTTTTCCAGGTTCTTGGTCATTGATACAGGAAAATCCGCTTTTTGTAATAATATAATAATAAAATGGGGCCAAAACGCTACTCCATACCAGCTACTCCATACAGCAATACCAAACGGCTCTGTACCTATCTCAGAAGATCATGGAGGGGATACACAGTGACTTTGCTGGGTAAGAAAGCAGCATAGAGCTAGAAAGGGGTTCATTTCCACGGTCATGCTGTCTAGAGGCAAGTCCTTAATCTGGTGGCATGTATTTCTTTCAATTATGTGCCTGTTGGGGTCAAGAAAGCAGAGAAAAAATATAGGTCTTTCCTTCCTTAAATTGAAAAGGCTTATATGTAGAAAGCTATGCCATAAATTCTAGAATTCTGTGAATTTTTAACTTGGTTGGAAGGTGAAAAGACAAAGGCACAGCTGAAAATGCTAGCTGATTAGTCTTGTGTATAAAATCCATTTAAGGGGCAATAGCAAACTTCTGTATAAAAATTAATTAGAACATAGCACAGTCAGTTGAGATCAAAGAGCGCACATTTATTGTGAAATATATGGTTGCTGGAGACAATTCATTTTTAATTTATTAGATTCCATAAATTGTTTTCTGATAGGTTAGGAACAGAGATCTATCAAGCTTATTCACATAATGCTGGCTCTGGCAACTAGCTAAGTGAATTATTGTCTTGAAGTATATGCTTACCCTTTAATGGTAGTAGACACAGCAATGAAACTACATGGAAGCAGTGCTAGTGTGTTTTTAGGATTACAACAGCACTTCTAGCATAGTAGAGCAAGTTTTAATACTAGCAAAATAAAACACCACGCTTTTCCTGTAAGAAATGACAAAGAAAGTAAGCATTGCTTTCATTCCACTGGTGTGATGTCTTGGCATTTTTCTGAGATTCTGAGATGCATATTTGAAAAGGTGCAGCTACGTCCAAGGTGATTTCAGGTTCATGAAATGCTGTCTTCTACATTGTCCTTCATTTTTTTGCCAGGGACAGACCCAATCTATCCCATTCAGAGCATGACCACCCTTTCACCCAACTGGTTTAACTTTGCCTTCAGATTGCTCACATGGGTAGAATTTGATCTCATCTTGCTGCTCCAGCAGCTGCCCCTAGTAATAGAGATCCATAAAGCCTTGGTTATCTCTTGCTTTGTAGTGTTGTTTCAGAAACTACTGGAAAAAATTGTAAATGTAACGGGTTTTGCTCACCTTTTTCCTTATTTATTTCTGCTTTCATCCACAATATGATACATATTGTGCTGAAATCAAGGATTTTGTATAAATTACAGTGTATATAGAATTAAAATTTCAGTGTCTGATCAGCTTATAGGCACAGAGACTGTAGGATTATGGGAATGAGGAAAAGAAGGTGAGCAGTATTTTCATGTTTGCAATCCCTTAACTGCACATTTCACCTGCTGTTATTTCAGTATACTAGACTTTTTAGTTTGACCTGTGCTCATTTTATCCCAGTGCATGTTTGGATCCCTAAAAAATAACTTCTCTGTGGCTGTGGAAACCAATCTTATATATTACATAAAAAAGCAATCTTCATGCTTTTTCTGCAGCCTCTTGTAATTAATTTTCAAGTACAACTCTTTTTGAATTTCAGAGGTGGTCTGATAAAGAAGAACAAGATATTTTTGATTCAGAAGAATCCTAAAACATCTGCTGTGTAAAGAGACTTGATGGCAGAAGGATGGAGAATGCTTATATATTCTCAGAATTGCATTTAAGTATCCAGTACGGGATATATGCCAAACTCTTCAGGAAAGCAACAGGATATTTTTGGTTTATTATTGTTTTAATATTTTGAGTCTTTTAATGTTGTCAAAATATCTTCTGGCAATCTAAATATAATATGTTTGCTTTCCTCTCTTTAATTTACAGAAGGAGTGATTCTCAAAAAGAAATTGTCTTTTCAGTATGTGCAGGTGTGTGCATGCAAATACTGTAAATGGTTGGACAGCATCAGACCATTATTTTCTGAAAAAAATAAGCTATTGCAAATCAGCAGGCATGAAGCCAAGTTATAATAGAATAATTTATTATAATTTCATGTAGATGGTGGATAGAATGGATAGATTGTAATTGAAGCTAAGTGAATAATTCCAGTAAATAATTTATTCAATGAATTTATCCTGTTTTCCTGCTCAGAGATTGTTTTTACTCTCCCCTCTCCCTTTCCTCATATTTTTAAAGCCCCTGGGGGTTTTTTGTCTAACCAGAGTGGTGAGGGCTCTCTTTGTTTCCTTATGTGCTGGCCACTGTGGCAGTGCTGCTGTTTCATGCCTCTGCATCTCCAGGCGTGCACAGCTGGAACCCCATACTTAGGGGAAGTCTGGTGGGGCTGTGTGGGACATGCCCATCATGGCAATAAGGCTTCCAGAGATGTGGGCATTCCTCCACAGCAGGAATTAGTTATGTCATCAGCTTTGAGCTTCACAGATGGGTAGAACCTCCTCAGCAAAGACTTACTCAAGACAGAAAACAAGGGGCTTTCTAGAGGATGACAATCAAGTTTCACTTGGGCTGCCAACATGTTCAGTTTGTTTGTGTGTGCAGTGGGGGGAGGTTTGTGTCACTGTTGGACATGAAAATGAAGAGTTTGACTCCAGGTAGAACAAACATCAGAAGGCTTTATTTAAAGTTTTGCACAGCCCTTTTATAACATGCTGTGCTGAGGAACCATATAATTGGTCAGTAAAGACAACACTTTTCTTCATTGGTTAAATAATAGAAACAACACCTGTGAGAGGGTTGTATGAGAAAACTAGTGTGTTATGAAGAGATAAAGACTATTTACATTCATCGTCCTTGAGAGAGATGGATTCTCTCAAGAGAAAAGAAATCAGCTACTATAGGCTGAAAACCTCCACAGACTCAGAAAATCAGACCCACAGGTTTGGGTTTAGTTTTCCAGGGCTTCCAGAAGAGAGTAGAAATGTTTGTGCCGCAAGAATTCCTTCCAAGAAAATGTCTTCAATCCAAGGAATTTGTTTATTGAGCAGGAACTGCGCTCCCAAAGCCTTGTGCGGTTTTGTTTCTATTACTGTATGCGCTTGCATCCTGCTGGTTGATCAGGCTGGCCAACATGTGTCCTTATCCTGCTTGTTCTGCCCTTTCTTCTAGGTTAATTTTCTAGCTTTTAAAACAGTGTTTCTGGGGTTTTGAGCTTTAATCAAGCTTTGTCTCTCCTTAGCAACCCATACCTTCTTTGTCAGGAGTTTGGACAAGGATTATTAGATGCATGCACACGCAATAGAATTTTTTTTTTTCTGGTTCCCTCAAGGACCCAAGCTATGCCCTCCACCTTTCATTTAACATTATATGCAGATTTTTGTAACACTTCCATTCCTTGCTTTGAGTAGTAAAAGAGTTTCATGTCACAAGGACTGATGTTTCTAATTGATATTTAATTGAATAATCTAATTGAAGTAGCGCTGACTAAAACTAATTGAGCTATGGACATCTGAGAACTATTCTTATTCCAGATGGGTTGCAAACTTAAGTAGGCATCACTTCATCAGGACTATGATGCTTAGTGCTCAAGAAAATGAATCACAGACTGACAAAATTCAGCAAAGAGTGTGAACTTGTGATGTTTGATTTTGGAGCTCTGAGCCATCAGCCTGGGATATGGAATGTAGCAGAACCTATGTATCGTGGTGAGAGTGTCCTGCTGTGGTTCATGGATTTACCAAGTTCATTCTCACAGTTACTAGGTCTGAAGATTTTAGTATTATTATTCTGTTCTATGTGTTAATCTCTTTGCCCACCTCGTTTATATTTATCATGTTTTAACACAAAATTCCCCTAGACCAAAGAATCTGCCCTTCCATGACCTATCTCATTTTCTCCCATAGCTCTAAGACATCACCTGTACCTGTGGAAAAGGGCTTAATCCTACACTGCATTCTCAGCGCAGGCTTGGAGTGATACCACACAAGATTGTCCACCTTCTCTGTGCTGCTGTTTGTCATTGAGCAAAACATCAAGTACCAGGTTTGATTTCTTAAGGAGGCTTGCATTTTTCTTTTGACAAAAGCGGAATTGTTTGCTTTTGTATAAACAATCTATATATTCTTTAAAGTTACACTATTCCTCTTAAACAACATCAAAACATTTGACTTTATTATTAATTTATAAAAGTAAATTATTTTAATGGTAGAATGTATGAACAATAGTTTAATCTGTTTGGCAGTCTGGTGTATTTTTTAATAGATTTCTGTATTAATATTGGAGCAAAGACAGTAATTTCTGGTGCTTTTACAGCTGTGAAAACATGCCTATTGAAAAAAAAGAGACTAAACTGTACCAAAGGGCGCACTGTGCCAGCAATATTTAATACTTCATTGTAGGTCTGCTGTTTTAAACATCTGTCCTTCATTTAGTGTATTTTTAATGCAGAATTTTTAGTGTGGGCAAAAATGTAACTTTTTATAGTAAAATGCTTTCTCTGCTACTGAGGAAAAAAAGCAACTTGGGGTTCTATGAGAAAAAGTATTTTTAATGATTTACAGGATTTGGGTCATTGGCCTTCAACTTCCATAAAACAGTAAGTCATTTTTATTGAAGCAAACACATTTCTAAGAACACAAACGTGGCTGATAAAGGAAGTTTCTGTGAAGTAAATATGGAAGCTGGAAAGGGAAAATTGCCCTGTAGCCCCTGTACTGTGCTGCACATTATGCATAAAAAGGAAATAATTGAGGCAGGTGAGTGAAACAGACTCCTGTAGTAAAAAGGAAGGAATTGGAAATGAGCTTTGTGTGAAAGACACTGAGATTATGGCTACCTGATGTGGTTGTCAGTGTTCTGTGGGCATTGTAGAATGTCCAAGTTGGAAGGGACCTTGGGAAGTCGTCTGATTCCAATCCCATCTTCAAAGGGTATGAGATGAGAATGCTGGAAGGATGTCCTGGGGTCTTGCTATGAGTGAACAGCCCATCAGCTTGAGAAAGGGCTTGATGCTGCTGAGGCTGCACCTCAAACCTGTGTCCAGTTCTGGGCCCCTCACAACAAGGAGATTGAGGTGCAGAGCTGCGAATGATCTGGGGCACCAGTCTTATATGGAGCAGATGAGGGAGCTGGGGGTGTTTGGCTTGGAGAAGGGGAGGCTCAGGGGAGACCTTACTGCTGTCCACAACTACCTGAAAGGAGGCTGTAGCCAGGTGGGGGTCAGGCTCTTCTCCCAGGCAACAAGTGATAGGACAACAGGACATGGCTTCAAGCTGTGCCAGGAGAGGTGTAGATGGGATATGGAGAAAAAAATTCTTCACTGAAAAGGTGGTCAAACACTGGAATGGGCTGCCCAGGCAAGTGGTAGAATATATATGCCTGAAAGTGTTCAACACGTGTTGGCTAGGGATCTAGTTCAGTGGTGGCCTTGGCAGTGCTGGATTAATGGGGGGACTCAATGATCTTAGAAGTCTTTTCCAAACTTTATGGCTGGCTACAGAAGAGCACTGGGTCTTCTGTACATCTCTTACACTGGCTACATATGTACAGTGTAATTCTTCCACTCTAGTGTAATTCCCACTATCATTTTCTGAAAGAAGACTTAAGTGAGTGAACCTTTGCAGTTTTTTATGCATGCAAAAATAAAAAAATCTTTGTCCTTACAGTATATTAAAAACGTCCACCACATAAAAGCAGACGAAAACACTGTGGCTATCATGTACTAAATTAAATTTCAAAATACGTGGCAAGTGCCCATGCCCATCCCATGTAAATATTTATCATAAATACATCCTAGATTAATTCCTCTCTTTCACAGGTACAAGGCCACCCAACTTATTTTAGAAAAGGGCTTAAATTTTCATCTCTAACAGCACAAAAGAGGTCTATGATTTGTTTATTTGTTTGTCCTGAAGTATTAATGCTTGGACACCAATCAGCTTGTTCAGATGACATTTTCCTAGATCAGCCTTCTGGGATTAGTTGGTGGATGAGGACATTTTATACTGCAAAGATGGAAAACAAACACTAGATTTTCTATTTTAATCTGTAAAAGGAATATTTCAGGAAGGGAAATCTTTACTGGGACTCAAGAGTTTAATGGTGAGGCTCAATGACATCTTAGTTACCAGGAAAAGTTTATAGGTCTTGTTTGGAAAGAGCACTTGAAATTATATCCATAGATACATTTAATACATCTTCCATTGGTTCCTGTTGTATATCTGAGTATAATTAATTGATGAAGATTTACACTCTGTCTCTTATGTGAAGGGACTGTTAATAAAAAGGAAAATAATTTGGCTCATATTAACTTTGCCTCAGCTATACCTTCCTTTACCCACTACTTTCAGGTAGTATGTTACTACCTGAAAAAGGATTAAGAAACAGGCTAAGCTGGGAACCTCCAGAAAACAGAAAAATGTTCTATTTTACCCAGGAAATGCTTCTTGGTTGTGTGTGGTCCTGTTGCACTGGCAGGGTTTTTTCAAAAAAATATAACAGGACAGGAAAAAAAAATCTTTCTGAATTTACATCCAGACATTAAATATGTCAAATTCTTTTTCTTTCTCTTTTTTAACATTTTTTTAAAGAAAATACATCTTCCATTTGCACAAGTACATGAGGTCAATGTGAGCTATGGGAATTCAGCATCTTTTATGTTTTGGGTTTGTCTTTTAAGTAGATCTGTTCTTAGAGTTTTCAGTGATGTGGTATGTGAACTAGAATTGTGTCCTTTTTTAGTGATATTCCTGACTTCAGAACATGCCAGTTAAAAATAAAAAATAAAAAAAAATTCAACAGTACACCTGATGTAGCTCCTAACAGCACTAGAAAAGGAAGCTAGTGCATGTCCCTCTTAATTTTCCATAAAAGAAGGAAGTCAACAGGTGCAATGTATTTTGGAAGACCCATTGTCAACTAGATCACCAATCACTAGAAATGATCAAAAAATTAAGTATTGTTAACATAATTTGGGAAGACCAGATATTAACTAAGAATATAAACCTTTTCTTTTTTTTTTGTTTGTAATGTGACAGGCATACTTTTGTGGCTGTAGAAGCAGCAAGCATACTCAGATGATAACATGTCAAAATTTGTCAAAGGCAAAAAAAAAGCCATTTTCTTTTGAATTTTTGATTTATGTATACTTACTGGGGTCCAATTAAAATTTAAAAAAAAAAAAAAAAAAAAAAGATGTAGGAAAAAAGAAA